>NQII01001662.1:366033-402153 GCA_002778355.1 Clitarchus hookeri
AACTGATCTCACGGGCTTGCTAGAGGTGCTCTTGCTTGGCTCTGCGATTTCTCCCGCTTTCCTATGTATGTACGTAGCACTATCCGGGTGCTCCGGCGATATGCCAGCTCTCACTCGGCACAACCTTGACACGTGTAACTGCGATCTGTTCTGGCTGTTCACCTGCCTCGTGACACGTATCAAATGGTAGGCGCTCGCGAAGGGGGTCAGCGAGGCTTCTACTCAAAAGGCGTTACACGACAAAATAATATACTGAAAAAAAGAAGACAATATCAGCTATTGTTAACAGATATTTGAAGCACAAAAACTATTCTATACAGAGTTAAGTCACATTTACTTTATATAAACGAGAGGGAAAAAATGGGCAGAGGAACGACAAAAACGAACAACGAAGATGGCATACACGGATACAACTCTGGAAGACACAACGAAAAAAAAAAAAAAAAAAAAAACAGGCAATGACATATATCTGAGCAAAACTGGGCGAAACAACGAATGAAACAAAGAACACAGACAACTTTCTCGACGAACCAATGGAGACATTCAGGAACTGGGATCGCTTCTTGTCTTCAGCAGGCTGAGACAGGGCGGTGTTTCGCCCGCCAGCATCACATAATAAATGTACGTCTGATACCTAGTCGGATTGCCCTGGGCCTGAAATGAAAGCATGCGTCAGTACGATAAGGAATGGAATTAAACAAACGTAGTAAGTTATCGTGCAGAAAATTTCCAGAAAATCGGAACAGATTGTGCTCCAAACTACGAACACTTCGATACTGAAAAAAAAAATGGGTTCTCTTCTGGACACGTGAAAACCCAATAAACGTTTAATAGTAGTCGAATCAGATGAAAGGGCAGGAAATGGAAAGTTTGAGACAAAGACGTTCTTACTTATAGGAAACAAAATCCATGTGGAAGCAGGCATTACCTTGCTAGAAATTTGTTTCTGGAGACTTAGATAGTATAGGTAGCGCTTGGGCTTCAGAATTTATTAAAGGTACTGCTGTGTATTCAAAGGCTCTCATATCACTACTAGTAGCAACTAGAGTAATACGATGGCTCCGTAGATCATCGCGGCATTATCAGAGGATGTGTGTCACTGAAAACTGAGTCAGGGATCGTAGCGGTCACCTGAAGTCCTCCAAACTCTGTCATGGTGTGCATCCCTTTCCGCATAAAACTGAGATCATCTCTAAAGACAATAGCTTGTCATTCCGTAGCATTCATCGTTTCTCTGTACTGACACAACTTTCCACGAAGGTAACGTCGGTGAGGTGTTATAACAGTATATTATAAGGTTGTCGCGATCGCATATTTGACAGTAATAGGCATCTGGGAATATTTATGATAGAGACACGATGCTCTTGTAAAGTTGTCATATGGATGGTAGCTACTGGTTTAGTTCGTGCCTCCCACACTTTATATAGGTAACTTCTTTCACATGTCCTTTTCACACAACAATCTGTCTTTAAAGTCCGAACTGTCCAAATGACAGACAATTCGACGCGTCTCCTACCCTGTCTCTCCGGAGCTCTATATTTTAGACTCTCTGAAACTACTGTACATAAGTTTTTCATACGGCCGTCTCGTACATCTTCTCTGTATACCAACCGTTCATTAATTACGCCTAGAAAGTATCGTGCACGTCATAATACTTGTTATTTTATAAATACTGTTTATACAGAATGAGTATAAAAAAATAACGCCAAATTTGAAGGTCAATAATATCAAAACCAAACAACCTACAACCTTGATTGACCACCGACTTCGTAAAACGCATCTACAGGCATCACAGCAAAACTATTTTTATATTCTGCTTATCATCTACCTATTAATTAGTAACAACTTTCACGGTTATTGAAAAAATACATCGTATTTTTACAGTTTTTCAAAGTCAGTGGGCTTAGCCAGGTTCTTTAAGGAATGAAGATCTTAGTTAAATAAAAGAGTTACTTATAATTTCTTAATTTATTTACAATAACTACAAGAAAATACTTTCGACTCAATATCTCACAATAACTTGCTATCACTTGCTTTTTACAATTAATAAATTAAATCAATATAATTTACAATCACCTCAAAGAAATTAATGTAATTAAGCAACTAAAATCAGTCCCAATATCAGTGTATCAAAACTAATATTGAATTATATTATAAATTATGTGTCCATAGTTGACAGTTCCAATATTTACAATAAAGATAGAATTACGTGTTAATACATTTCTACCTTAGTTCAGTCCTGATTCCACCAGTCCAAAATGTTCTCGAGATCTCCGAGCGCCATCATGCAAAGTAGCCTTCAATTCGTCAGGTACCATGTCCTATAGTCTGTCCACAATGCAGAAACACTCGTCTGCCTTTGTCTCGTATCCTTTGCCGTCTTCCGTCCTCTCAGCTGATGTCCCTCCCTGTACCAGACGTCTTCTGTTTATCACACTTAAGCCAGATGATTTCCACAAAGACTGCCTACCCTCCAACTGTGGTAGTATTTATAGTGTTGTTGGCCATAACGTCACAGCAAGGGACAATATTACCAGAAAATTCTTTCTTATCCTCCCAAGTCAATGACTCCTCTGGATAAGTGTGGGGGAGGGGGGCTGTGACGTTAGCCAGGTCGGCTGTCAATAATTTCTCTGCCCACAGGGTGATGGACCAGCGAGCAGTCTGCCTGTGGGGAGGGGGGTTGAGGTGGGTCACTCCCTACAATACTAGACAGCGCATAACCAGATAGCACGGTGCCCGCGTCCAGTACGTGAGACCACGAGCGCATTTGAAAAAAAAAAAAAAAAAAAGGAATTTTTTGTTTTGTAAAACTTTAAATACTCCCATTTTTGCACTGATTTCACAGGAGACAATTAAAATTACAGTTCAATGGACCAATAATCTTTACGCATCCATGTCACCTGGTCACTTGTCTTTTGTGTGACAGACCTTTAAATGTGAGGTTTGTCTTATTTGTGTACTTCTAGCTTAAAATGTTGTTTATCGCACAAAGTTTACACACTGCTGTAATAGAATTCTAGTGGACTTTGGCAAAATAAATGTATAAAGCTCACATATGTTGTACTTTAGATATGTGATATGGCCTTGCAATCAGTGATGTTATATGTAAAACGCAATGTTAACTTGGTCTCTTGTTTAACCAATAAAGGCAGAATTCAATATAAGAAACGTGGATGCCCTTTAAAATAAGCCAAGAAAGCGACGTCGTCGTTTCAATACTACATTTTGTTAAATGAACACAACCTCTTGCCATTCATCTTTTACTTAGCCAACAAAACATTTTTTTTAAAGTAACTACATTTATTTCGCGACATAAAACAAGTCTTTTGTTTGTTGAGCCAACCTTCTGTTAGTGTATGTCTCAGTGACTGAATTTTGTATTCGCTTTTTTCTCTAGGAAGTAACACACGTTCATGCGTTTTTGCCCTGTTGTCTGATTACGAAGACAAACACAAGCGTAGAGAGATGCTCATGGTCACAAATTGACTCGCTCGTTTCTTAAGTACTAAACGGGACTCACTCATTCATTTGAGCCTAACTCGTGCGCAACGTCAGTCCGAACATCCGAACTCATAGTTGTCCATGGCGCACTTTCACTGGTTGGACAGAGTGAGACTTGGAATGTTCGAACTTGCTCGTTCGCCCAGAAGACCATTCTTCCGCGTGCTGGCGCGACGTTGGCACGACACGCACACTCGCAGATCCACTCGGCGTTCGCGAGACAAATTCCTACACGTGCAGAGAGACAAAATGACTTACATGTCTTGTATATACCTATTTAAAGGTAATATACATACGGCGTTTTTGGATGATAACAGTGAATTAACACATCGTGAATAGGTGAAATAACATTTCCTATATAAATATGTATTTGTCCTTGAGGCAGATGGAACTGTCGAACGAAATTAATATAAATCACAGAGTCAGCCCTGTTACATAAAGAGTTTCTTAATACCGGCTACATTGGAAACTGTATATCTCGCAACACGCGTGTATTGCCATGGATGGAAATCAAATCATCCACACACTCAGGAAATATTCAGCACCGTCTGTTATTAATGATATGTCCAGCATTGCTAAAAACACGTTCGCTTGATGCGCTGGTGACAGGAATGCAAATAACTCTGAGTTCCAGCTGAGAGAGGTGGGGAAATGTACTCTCTCGTTCTTGTCAACACATCAAAAGGTTGTCATCATTTCCGTCATTGCTCTGCTCCAGATATGTATCCACCTGACCATCTGGAGCGCCAGGATCTGCCACTCGGTAAACATGATTCTTCCTTTGGGTGGCGGTGGTAGAACGTCGATCAGCTCTGGTCCTCCTTGGTCGCCGTCCTGCCGAGATATATTAATACAAATCTGCGTGCGGTGTTGTAGTTTTGTGTTCTGTCGTCTTCCGGAATCGCCGATACGCGTCGGAAAGAAGGCAACATGAACGTTTCAATGAGATGTAATGAATGTACCTCCCACTTCAAATCCACATTCAGTTGTCCTCTGTTTTTCAGTGCTTTAATTTCCTGAAAATAAAATAGATACTTTTATAGTAAGAACAGATGTTATTTGTATTTGAATACTTAAAACAGCTTAAATAAACACGAAACCAATAATACTAGTACTGCGTGTGAGACTGAGCCTTGGGGTGTAAATATATCGTCCGTCCTGCTACGTTACAAATAAACATTTATGTCTTACCTCAATGTCACTGGTAAGTGTTCTGCAATGGGATTTTAATTTGTATAACCACAGCAACACCAGCTGAAGGGTTGGTTCTTTTTTTGTTTCCAGGACGTCTGTAACTTATTTTAACAACCCGAGGAAGGACAGCAACTCAACACCCACTTCGTCAGTATTACCATCAAGTTTGTCTGACGCACCCACATTGCACAGAACCTGACGCATATCATCTATCTGCGAGTGAACAAGCATTACGTACTTGCATTTCCATTGTGTTTCCACTTGTTGAAGAACAGTCCGGGCTAACTTATTCACATATCCAGAGCTTTTGAGATACACGACAATATCCTTAGCTGCATATTTATAGATAACAGCACGAAATGCATTTCATCTTGCTGTGACTCGTCCTCCAGTGTCTGCCGCAAGACTGCGTTGAAGCATTGAGCTGCACACGGTAACCTCAGGAAACTTCGAGCGCCTCTGTTACAAATGTCACATGCTGAAACACTTCTGCAGTGATCCCAAGTACAATCAAATGGTTTTGAAATTCCGCGCGGATGTTGTCTCCTTTCCTCCTGAAGTCTGAGAACCTTGTCATCGTCAGTACGTTGTTTATAAATCACCATTATTTATCAATGCAATAGGCAGGAACTGTCAAGTAATGCATTTTATTCAAATCGTCGGTCCACAATTACATTGTCATTGTACAAGCCCTCTGTCCCACAGTAGATTGTACGTTGGGAATTATCTCACCTCCTTAGCGCCTTGCAATGTCCCCAAAATGCCGTGCGACAGTGCTGCGATGGGGCAACACGTCTGATGCGGAAACGTGTCAATAAATTGACTTCACTAGTAAGTCCCTGTGCAAGTTCCATAAAACCGTCTACGTCAAAAAATGAAAATGGTAGTAGGTATTTTCTACACATCGACACATTTCTCAGTTACGCTGCATTTCACAGAAACAAGTACACGAGCAGAGGCTGCGCTTTGTTCACGGCACAAGTGTCGCTTTTAATGTTTTGTACCAGAACCCGCTTTGAATCGACGCACAGCCTTACAATTGCGACACTGGACGACACCAACAAGGTGTTTTCACGTAGCTTCTCTAATTAACGCTAATGTATNCGCTTTGAATGGACGCACAGCCTTACAATTGCGACACTGGACGACACCAACAAGGTGTTTTCACGTAGCTTCTCTAATTAACGCAAATTTATCCCACAACTCACTCCGTCTCCTTTTTCTGGTCACGTCTACTAGATACGCGTCTTCCGTTATATTCCTGAAAACGTCTTCACTATCTCGGAAGCTATTGCGTACGGTCACGATACACGTAAGAAAGTATCCACTTACGACTGCAGTGAATACACACGAGCATTTACTGCGTAGTTGTGTTGACGCTATGCTGCAACACCGCCGCAGTCAGGGGCAGCGTGCGAGNTTGTGTTGACGCTGTGCTGCAACACCGCCGCAGTCAGCGACAGCGTGCGAGGGCAGGCGAACCCTCGTTCGCTGCTCGTAGTACTTTGGGCTCTCCGCGTTTTCGACGACTAAAATGACCAAATGCTGTTTGAGTGGCCAAAGTGCATTTTATAAGCCAGTTTTACCGTATCATTTTCGAGTTCTCGAACTCGCGTAATATTACCGCCCATTCGTGTCCACATCACAAAATTGTATATATTAGATGATAAAACTCACTCAAAGCACATCTCTATAAGCCTGCCTGTATCCAGCAAGTATATTGGTGAACTTCTACGAGGTTGAAATGCTGTATAATGAGGTTTTTGGGTACCTCTTCTATTAATGTTTACATAATCTGTAAAAAAATAAGTAAGGCCTGCTTGGTCCTATGTAACGCGTAAATCCTTCAGTTATTCCTACAATAATGTTGTACGTTTACCTAGATATAGCGACACAATCATTACCTGCCTGCAACAGTGAAAAAGGCCACTGACTGAGAGAAGTACATGCGTGGTTTGTAAAGAATTTTTTGAAATTCACTTTTACGTGATTCTCACGAAATACATTGATCTTACTTGAAATGTGGAAGAACGGTTATCTAGGAAAATTTTTGACTGAGGCTCCGAAGTTGGTCCTGACCAGCAATCGGCAAATAATTAATAACGAAAATTAAGATAACAGTATTTTAATGTTTCGAGTAGCTAGAAAACCCTGTTTCTATATCAGGAGAGAGTTTTACTTATATTTGGTTAGCAATTTGTTAGACCTATATGTCGAACATTCGGAAAATTTACCAGTCAATGCCACCGTTGCTACGACTTAGGTGTCATGAACAGCAAAATAATTTCAAAATACCTCGGGGCAGTCACTTTAACAAATTTAGAAAATAGTGTTCCTAGAGACCATCAATTCTCCTTCCTCCATGTGGTGTTAAATTAAAGATAATTTTGTGCTATGATGAGACTACAGAACGCGCGGTAACACATAGAACTCAGCCAGTTTCTGCCATCAAGACTAGCCGACAAGATATCTACACAGTTGGTCGTGCCGGCCGCTGATTCAAGAATTATATCAGCCGTAGACGTCAAGTGGCAAGGTTAGAAAGTCTATTTATATGTTATTTCCTTAAGATACAGGCATATATATTTCTATCGATAAACTGCTCCTTCCTCATTAATTCTCATTTTAATAGTAAATTGTATTTATATTTCTACCTTTGTTGTTTATCAATTAAATTTAAGACCTTTTTCTAGTCTCATGGTTGTTATTTACATAAAATAACACTAAATAATCGAATTTACTATCAAAATTAAATTAATATTTTTCTATCATTTTACCTTTATATCTTCGAACTCCTAGTATAGCCAAAATCGTAACTAACGAGAATGTACTGATTTAACTAATGAACCTACTTTCCTCTACACGGTTGCAAATAATATGTAATGAAGTATATAAAAGCGTAGATGGTAGGTAGACCTTGACGTCTCGTTAACAGCAATATCATTACGGACGAAACCAGAAACAATTCAACAGAAGTGAGCCAATTATAAATACAAACTTGACTTACCCGGGAATCAAACACAGAAAATTTCGTACCATAAGCTAGCGTGCAATCAACTGCATTACGAGGTCGGATTCGGAACATCTACTTCGGATGTAATAAGTCTAATATCTTAAATTACAGGGTTTCTTAATCTAAAATATTTTTATAAGGCCGTAATTTTGAAAATAAGTGTATCAGTTACTTAAAACACTTAAATTTACATGATCTACCATGTCGCTACTTGTGTGAAGAATTTGGGGTAAATCGGTTGATTGGTCCCTATGATACGGCATAGAAATTTTAATGTTTGGTGCTGTCTTACAAAATTGCTTGAAAAAAAAAATGTTTTGTAAACAATGTTTATAATAGATACTCTCAGCATAAAGAATTTGGTTGTATTTGGTTGAATTGTTTAATAGATACAACAAATTTATAAAATTATTTATATGGCCGCCATTTTTTAAATTAATGTCTGACCCCACCTAAATTAAGCAAGTTTACATCGCCTTTACTTATGGTGCGCAAAATTTGGTGGAAATTATTTGAATTGTTCCGTAAATATGGCAAAATATTAAAATTTCTCACCTGGCACTATTTTACAAAAAGGCTGGCCAAAGTGGAAATAATTTGTTTAAATTTTATTGAATTGTTTAAACAGATATAATATACTAACCTAAATTATGTATATCAACTCCTTAAAAAATAATTTTTGCCGCACCTGTAGCACGAATTCCGTGTAAAATTGGGTGGGAATCAGTTGATTGGTCCTTGAGGTACGGCATAAAACTTCAAAAATTTTCATTTGATGATCTTCATAAATGGAGGACGAAAATATCGAACTTACTATGATTGTCATAGATGCTGCCACAGTACAAAGCTAAGTTGAAACATGTTAAATAGTTTTGTAAATATAACACACTAGGCAATAGTTTACTGTGGCCACCATTCTGAAAATAAGTGTCTGTCTTTCTTAAAACATGCAATTTATTATGGCGTACCACAGAACAATTGTTTCGCCAAATTTGGTGGGAATCGGTTGATTGTTTCCCAATATAAGACACAAAAGTTTTATCATGTATTGTTGTGCTATCTTACAAAATGGCAGACAAATTAGGCATTGTATGGAGAAAATTTTATTTTTATAAAGATACTGCCAGCTTAAAAAGTAAAGTTGAAATTTTTTCGTAGTTTCGTAGATATAAAATACTGAGGAAAAATGTTTATATGGGCGCCATTTAGAAAAAAAGTGTCTGACCAACTAAAAAACAATTTACATGAGCTGCTGTAGTGCCACTTGTTTGGGAAATTTGATGGGAATATATTTTTCGGGAAATATTACATACAAATTTTAATTTGTCATGTTATTCTATCTTTAAGAATGGCGGGCAAAAAAGACTTTATATTGGAAAATTTGGCGGTTGTAATATATATTGCCAGCCTATAAAGATAAGTTGGAATTAGTTTCATGATTTCGACCATGTAGCATACTAAGCTTAAATAATTTTATGGCCATCATTTTGAAAATATGTGTCTCGTCTACTTAAAATATTCTAGCTTTTATCACACACTGCAGTGCTACTTGTTTGCCAAATTTGGTAGGAAAAGGTTCATTATTTACCGAGATATGGCATAAATAATTTTTTTATTCGCGTGGGCAAAAAGATTTCTTGTAGATGCATATGATAGTAGTGATATATTCTGTAAGCATACAAAATAAGTTTGGAATTGATAACATACTTTCGACAGAGTTCTAAACAAAATTGGTTGTTTAGCCGTCATTTTGAAAATAATTATCTCGCCTACCTAAAACATACAACTTTACATCACTTGATGCAATACTACTTGTTTGCCAATTTGGTAGGAATCAATCAATTTATTCCCAAGATATATCATAAAAATTCTGTTTATTCGTGTAGCACTATCTTACAAAACGCCGGAAAAGAGAGTTTCCATGAAAACATATTTGTTAGTTTTAATATATGTTGCCAGCATACAAAGTTAAGTTGGTATTGATTGCATAGTTTCGACATATATACATATATGAGACACAACCGAAGTTGTGTTTTTATTTGTTAACGGGGCGCTCTTAGCCGTTAGGCCATTCCGCTCCCTGGCCTCCCAGTAGGTGGGGAAGAGGGATCACGCCCTCTCATCGCAGACATGACCAGCGCTTACCGAAATTGACCAAATCCGTAGCTCCGACCTATTAATCAGGCCGCACCGAGCGTAGCCCCGATCTGATTTACCAGATCGCACCGAGCATGTCCTACCACAAGGCCTGAGATCCTAGCACTCAGTTTACCAAGCGTGTGGTCTGGCCGGAGCACTACCCACACCACTGATGTCAATCTCAGGGACGTCCCCGGAGCAGTGCCCTGCTCACCGCCCGGCTCCTCAATAAGAGGGGGAATCTCTCCGAGCCTCCTCCAGCATGCTGAGTCAACCACTGCCAGAACGAGTCCAACCTCACCTGATCCGTACAACGGAGAGAACCTCCGTATGGGCCAAACAGATCATCCCGTGTTACCTCTTAATTTCCATGGCACTCATGGGTTTTCCAATGCCTGACCGCCAGGGACCCACCCACGGGCAGGGAGACGCGGGGTCCCTCCGAAAGGTTTTGGGTACCGTCATCCTAGTCCGGTTTTATACCCTGGTTATTCTTCACCGAGCGCCGTAATCGCCACGTCGCCCATAAGGCTAGACCCCGCTGACATCAGACACGCGTCCTTTACCATCCTAGAATTTCTTCACAGGGAAATTCCTGTTTTGGGCCCCAATGGCCTGAATGTCAATAGGTCCAACACCCCGCCAAGTGGTCGGGCCTAGGTACTAACTATCGGCCCAAGCCATCACGGCAGATACCCCTATACAGCCGCTAGGAAGCTGTTTCCCATAGGGAACGGGCGGCAGAGCCCAATTCGTTTAAACAGGGGTGGCACAAGAAGCCTTGAGTTGCCATGGATGTTGAGAGGCTATAAGAGACGCATCACACACCCTTCCAGGAAATCGGTACGAAGACTGGGCTCGGTTACTATATCATAGTACTGCCACACCGCCTCAAGTGTCCAGCCTTCTTCCTTTCACCGGAGTGACCGTATGATCCTCCCCCCCCCCTTCATAGTTTCGACAGCATACCTAAACTAAATTGATTATATGGCCGCTATTTAGATAATAATGGTCTGCCATGCATAAAACATACTTGATTACATCATCTGCCACAGTAATTTTCGTATGCCAAATTTAAGAGGAATCGGTAAATTGTTTCCTGAGATCTGACATAAAAGCTTTATTTATTCGTTTGGCGCTACCTTACAAAATGACGGACAAAAGTATTTATATGTTGACGTATATCATGCTTCTAATATATTCTTTTGGTATAAAAACTTTATTCGGAATTGGTTTAACAATATGAAAGAAATATCAAATATACCTGTAATATTCGTTTGGCCTACATTTTCAAAAAAAGTGCCTTATCAATATAAATCGCATACTTTTACATGACCTACGACTTCTTCTTACTTGCCAAAATCTACGAGAATTGGTTGGGTAGTTTTCTAAATATTACATAAAGACTTCTTTCTTCATGTTGTGTTATCTTTCAAAATGATGAATTTAAATAAGGCAAATTAGGCCTCAACATAAAAAAGAATTTTTACAACATACCATTTTCTGCAACCTCTTTGGCGATTTATGACCAGCCTTGCTCCTGAAGGTGGCTCAAATTATAACCTTCCCTCGTGTAACAACAAGCACGGATGATCTTCTGCAAGACCCACGAAACGTTTACTGAATTCTGCGACGCCGCGCATATCTTCAAACGTTTGGAAATAATCACAAAATATCAGTGATTCACTCCCTCAATTCAACAACACAATACTTACTGCTGACAGTATGCACATAGTGGCAAAGTGACGCTGGCATGATGTGGTGTAACAATTAAACATGTCGGAGGCTAGTGACAACAGTCTGGCAACAACCACCACAACTGATGTCACGTTACTCCTACACCAACTGGACATGCACTACTACATTACTTTTAGTATGGTCTTAATAAACCATCCATCATAACACAGCGAACGTCCCAAACTACAGAGCTTAGGAAAATTTCTTGAAGTCGTGTAAATTGAGATAAGTATAACAGTTTAATAAAAATTATTTTTGCTGAAATAAACGTCATAAAAAATTGATGACTTACGGTTTTCACGAATGTCATCCCCAACAGCCAAGTGAAAGATATTATACATTAGAGTTCGTTGAGAAAAATATGTGTCACCTAAAAGAAAGGGATTTTCCATAGTGTGCATACATTTTAGTAGAAATTTTCGTATGCAGTACGGAGGTAAGTCTAAAATAAGCGAAAACACTGTATTACATATCTGCTAGTAGTACTGTACAGTGTTGATGCAGCGCGATAAGTGTGGCTCTGTGCGCAGGAGATGAAGTGCTACCGTCAAAGCAGAGGTGAGTCATGGCCAAGTGTGACTGCTCCAGGGGCATGTGCACGCAAATGCCGTGGTTTGGTGTAAGCGGTCGAGAAGTATCCTATAGTTCCTTTACACGCGTGTGTTTATTAAAGATGAACATTTTAATTAAATAGTGAACTTGTGGTAGGTGAACTCTTGGAACGTAAGTGTGCATGGTAATTTCAACACAATAATGTTATGCACATTCCGAAATGTTCTTATGTGTTAACAATCTAGGTTCTGGTAATGTATAATTAATCAAAAAGTGTTTTCGCGGACTAGAAAAGGTATGTAGTACACACAAGATGAAAACTACTGGAGGAATAATACAGGGAAGGCGACTCTCTGGTTTAGGGCTTTCACGGTGGACCAACACAATACAGACTAATACCTCCCCAGTGCTATGGCGTATAAGTAGGTATTGATTCTGCTCTCTGCGTAAGACACCAGCAATTGATGCTAGCCCTCAGTGTTAGGGCGTAGGAATATGTTGACGCTACTATCCCTAGGTCCAATTTAACAAATAAATTCACCTTCTTTGCGAGTTAACATAGGTCAGTTTTTTATTCGCTTAACATTTTAACTTCTACATGAACACACAAGACAACTCCCCCCCCCCCCNNTAGGCTATGTAGGGCTTGACTCGGCGATTTGTGCCGTGGGGAGCAAGGTTCCTCACACTTCCTGTATGTCTCTACTTAGCTGTCTCGAGGCGATGGTCCATCTCCTCGTTGGCGACCTCGGGACCGCTCCGTCACTTAGTGGGCGGGCTGCGACGCCTGGGCTGCGACCGTTCCTCGCCGACCGGTGTTGACGTCTCGATGCCTTCTCTCGGACTCGTTCCTCCCGGCGCCAACCCGCACTCCTCGCTTGAAATCGGCCGACTGCCCCATTCCTTCCTATTCCTCGTGTTTTTGTATGCTCATTCGCCATATTAAACTCGCATCATCTCTGAACGTGGCCGGGCTGACTGCCGCGTCCTTTGGGTCGTAAAAACGTGTTCGGTGCTCTGGCTACCCGCACGTGGGCCCAGCGTCATCCCTCGATTCTGGCATTGAAGTTTACTGCTCCGCTCTGCACGTGCTGGGACACTTGGTGGCCCCCTTGGTCGGCGCCGTGTTTCTTCTGCCTCCGGATATCGCGTCGCTATTATTCTCGCAAGCTCGCCAAAAGCTCTCATCATTTATTGTGGTACCCGGCTCGGGAGAGACGCAGCTGCTGGTGTGAGCTTAGCGTCCCCTTGTAGCTGCGAGACGCAGCTGCATCTGTCTTCCTCCGCATGTGGCCCCTACACCACGTGTTCATTCCGCTTTGGAATCCTGGCGCCATTCGTCTAGCACGCTCGCCAAACCCTTAATATTTATTGCGGTAGCCAGCCTGCGAGTTTCGACAGAGTGTGCCTTCTGACGAAAAATATATTTCGGGACGCGAGACCCGTCAAGACATATTCTAGAGTTGTAGAGGCCGTGAAGACATTTGCAAATATGTTGGCAATGTCTTAATGCACAAAAACCAGTTTATCAGTCTTGCAGGAATGACGAAGTGTTCTTTTGAGGAGACAGAAAATGAAATTACTCTAAATCAGCTGTTTAATCGTATGATTTTCCGAATGCACTACGGTGGCGAGGAAACATAACTGAAGTAGTGTTTGTATTAGAAGATAGCAATTCTTTGTGAGTGAGTGAAGAGATTCGGGTGGCTCTTAGCATCAAAGTTCTGAGAGCCGATAAGGGTGGTGCGAGGTGAGTACGGAGCAGCACCGGAATGCAAGAGTAAGTGAAACAGGAGATCCCGAGAAAATCCGCCGTCCAGTGACATCGTCTGGCACGATTCTCACAAGTAAAAATCTGGGGACCAACCCCGCTGGGAATCGAACCCGGTTCGCCTACGTGGAAGGTGAGTAGTTTAACTAGCCAAAGCATTTATTCGTCTCTCGCTTTTTGATGGCCACTTTTTGAGTAACCCTGGCTGAAAACTGAATTGGTTTCATTAGAGAGGAAGGTCACTCCCACGGACGAAATTCCATCACCTCCTACGGTTTTTGCTGGGGGGGTGACCTTCTTAATCATGTCGTTTGACCTAAGACTGCACATATAAGCAGGTGCGCAAGAGCTATAGTGAATATCTAGGTTGGAACTAGTGAGGTGTTTTTGTTGTGTCTGATGGTTACAAGTCAAGCGCAAAGGATGTCGAACATACGAGTCGCAGAGGAAGATCTCTTGTAAAACATTGGATGGCTGCTTAGAAGCTCAAGTAATTACTTAATAAAATCAGCTTCTGGGAAATACAGCGAACAAGAATAAATTAATTGCAATGTTCTCCTTTCGATTGGGAAAAGCTGGCCAACAATCAGTTGCGAATTCAAATGCTATTGTCATACAAACAACTATTGAAGAGGCAAAGAATGGGAACAATGCAATGGTTGAAGGAGAGGACACTGGTCTCCTAGCACTTCCTACCGATAATGTCCTGCTATCACTGGAAGTGTTCTTCAAGATTCCTAGAACTATGTTAAAATAAAGAAAAGTGTTCAGCAGCAAAGTTCTTCGAACATACCTGGGTGACATAAAAAATTATATACTGTTTGTGCATACTATGTATGGTTGTGACACAATCTCTACTCTATGCAGAGTCAGCGAGTTAAAAGAACTTAAAAGAATTGAAGACTCTTAATATATATACGCTTGTCGATCCTGTCTACGCTATTGAGATATTGCGGGATGAAATGAAAGCAGTAGATTAAGTTTTTATGGTCTCCCTCTAGCAAAACACAATCTCAATAAGACATGTCTAAAGCTGTACATGAGAGCCACGGGGCGACAGACTGCAAAACAACAGTTTGATCCTATAATGCTCCAGAGAAAATTGAAGAGAATACCAACTGTACGATTTGAACGGAGACCTTTTCGCTTCATTTCTTCCATAAAGTACCTAGGAAGATGGGGGAGAGGGGGTAGACAGGGGTCGGAAGTAATAAATTTTGGATTCGAATTAATTTTTTCTATATATTTCCTTACATTTAACTCATGCCAGCATAAATGTAAATGTGAGATATAGGGTATTTTCCAAATATTATGACATAACTACAAAAGTATATGCAAATTTCACAAGCAGAAAGTGGTAAGGTTATGCAAACCAGGTATACAGGGTCTACACAGGTGAGGAGCGAGGTGCCAGCAGCTATGACATCACAGGCAAAGCTCACGCTCGGTGGCCGCCATGCTGTGATGTCACATGACCGCCATATTGTATCTGGGTGACCTTGATACATGAATTTGACTCCGTGACCTTGAAACCAAAATATTCCAAAAATTGTTTAAATGTTGCAAACAAATCGAAAAATTGTTAAAATCAAGGCTCATATAGCATTAGCCCACACCACACTCACCTCGCCCTACACCCCTTTTTTCTACCTATAAATAATAGAATATCAAGAAAAACAGCAATAAATGAAAACATATATATAAAATTAGAGGAACATATAATATAAAACTCACATCTCCCGCCATAATAAAACACTCTCATTACCACACACCCAATAAATAAATGGAGAAAAATCGCAAAACTCGAAAAAATAAAATTGGAAATGGAAGAACACAACACATAAACTCACCCTCACCTTGCACGACCCCAACACCCTTAAAACATTCTATACCCCTCACATGCCCACCAACCAATTATAAAAATTGAGAAGGGTCGTAAAAAATTTAAAAATAAATCTAAAAATTGAGGAAAATGTACATTTATGACTCCGACCACCATACTGGATGCTAGTGACCTTGACCTGATTACCTTAAAGACAAAATCTAGGAACAACTGTAAAAATCGGTGAACATATGATGTTCTGACTATGACAACAATGTTGAATATTGACGACCTTAGCGTTCACCCCATGTCCATAACCTTAAATGACCGTGAACCCAAAAAAAAAATCCCAAATAAATATTTACAGACTTTAAAAAAACATTCAAAATGTCGAAAACTTCTGTAAATTACATTTAGAGACCTAAATGCAAGAAATCCGGGTCGATGGCAAATCAGCAGACGAGTAACACACCCACCACCAACCCCTCCAAATTTTATTCGCTGATCATTCGTGTTTGCTTGATCCCCTCCACCCACACCCCACTAAGGCAACCTATAGCGTTCGCTCGAGAGTAGTTGTTGGTCACATATCTTGTAATCTGTAATAAATTTAGCCAAAGTTGCACCACATCACAGTTCTTCGTCTGATGCGAGAGGTCACAGATCACACTCTCTTCCTTGAAGTTTACACAATCCAGTGAGTTAATTTTTTTTTTTTCATCTCTTCCATAGAATTCTGCAGGATATTATCAAGTGTGCTCGTAATTTAGTTACACGTTTATTTCCCCACCACAGTAAAAAATCTGCCTAAACTTTCAAATACCAATTCGGACCAGTGAGCCTTTGGAGTGAGGATATAAAGTAGAAGTGTTCGTTTAATTGATTGGATTGGGAAGGGCATATTTTCATCCCCCAATGTTATGCCTGAAGGATTATCAGGGGACAACTTACAAATTAACTTATGACCTAACTTCAACTAACACCCAGGCCTTATTTGGGATTCGATTCCAGAACCTCCCACACCCCGTACTGGCGGCGCACCAACCGACTTCGCCATGGAAGGTCGGTTGTCCGCTTAATAGCAATCTTACGACCAACATCCCGATTTAATCTTTGGTGGTACCTACATTGACTCCAGCTGGACTACCTATGTTGCATCTATGCTATTCGCAAACCGTTTGGGTAAAACCCTTGAGACTTGGGATGTACGATTGCACCTAGGATGATAAATATTCTTATCTTTGGTGCTCTTCTGTGACATTAATAGGTCGATCAATCCCAATCCTTTGCAATACTCACCAATTCTCTGCAATCCTCCACAATTCTCCTCCGCAATCCTCTACAATCCTCGCCAATTCTCTGCAATCCTCCACAATCCTCCTCTACAGTCCTCCTCCACAATCCTCCTCCACAATCCTCCTCCACAATCCTCTGCGATCCTCACCAAACCTCAGCATCTGCAATCCTCTGTAATCCTTACAAATCCTGAACAATCCTCATTAAGACTCCTCACCAATCCTCTCCAATCGTCCACAATCCTCAGCTATCCTTTGAAATGCTCCTCATTAATCCTCACCAATCCCCGCAATCCTTCGCAATCCTCCTCTGCGATCCACAGCAATCCTCCGTAATCCTCGCCAATCAGCACTGCACACGTCACAATGGCTCCACAACTCATAAATTCTTATCAATTCTCTTCTGCAATCCTCGCCGATTCTCAGCAATACTCCTCACCACTCCCTGGCAATCCTGCACAATCCTCACCAATCCTCAGCAATCCTCCTTGGCAATCCTCAGCAATCCTCCGCATCAATCCTCTCCAATCTTCACCGATCCTCAGCAATCCCCAGAAATCCTTCCCATGCAATCTTCCTTCACAATCCTCGCCAATCTTCACCGATCCTTCGATCTATCCTAATATCTCGATCGATCCTTCGTTCAATCCTTCGGTTTGTCCCCACCATGTGTATAGAAATAACATTCGTTCGCCAACTGTCTCCAAATTTGTATATGTCGTCAAAATTAATTTTGTGTATGCGGTCCACTTTCCATGCTTTTTTATATTTCAAGACTTAATTAATATTCTACATGTATGCAGATATTTACTTCAATAGTTGTGTGCTCATAGCAGCACTTTAAAGTTGTGAGGGTAAAATTATATAGTACAATTAAAATTAAAACAATTATTTTATTTTAAATGTTATGCTTATTTGACATATTACAATATCAGAAAAATCAATTTATCACATAATGCGTTATAACTCCTTTCCTTCAGTTCACTAATGATTGAAGCTATGTCGTTAACGTGCGAGAAATATCAATTTTGTTGCCAAACGACCAAATGTCTGAGTCTATCAACAAGTTCATTTGGGCGGTCGGGAAATATGTAGCCAGTGTTCTCAGCGTCTTCTGCCTACTTCATGTTACTCGTTGTAACAAATGTTGTAGAGGGGTGTGTCAGAACATCGAGAAAATCGCCCTCGTCTTCAGCACCATTACTGTCTTCATGGTCATCTTCACCTCCTGTTTTGTATTATTTATGAATTTTACTTTTCTTTGTAGTAGGAGTTGTATGAAAATCGGTATTTACAGCTGATGGACTTTTATTCTGAAGTTTCATTGATTACACGCAATAGTCTTGCAAGTGTATATTTCTCGCGAACTGACTCTACTGCATGACGCAGGTCACTCATTTAGCCTTAAGCATTAACTGTCTCATCATAATCGCTTGTGGAACCACTACCCACCGATGTAGCAAGAGGTATTGACGGCAACACTTGCTGGCTCTCAAAAGACAAATTCTTGCAGTTCTTGGTGCGGTTCTTCAATATGTGACCATTGCCATAATTATTCCTCATGAGAATAACACTTTTCGTACAGGCGGTTCTCTCATGTCACCGAGCATTTTTACTGAAGATGAAAACTCGATCGCAGAATCGGCCTAAAACACTGTCAGTTTCTATGCAAATAAAAACACTTAATTTATTATATTAGGTATATTTGTAAAGCTTAATCTTAGCAGTACTACAAGGACATAAACTATTTGACAAAGGAGAAAATTTAAACCATCAAACAAATTACAATTATATTCGAATGTTACAGAGGGTACTAACATTACACCACAGGTAGCGGCAGTTATGTGCTAAAATACACCGGAGAGAGATTGTGGTGATGTTTTAATGCTCGTGGGTTACACATATCTGGTAAGTCAATTTTTATGTTAAAATTAACATTTTAATTAAAAATTTCTATATCAATGGATAGTCCAAACTAAAGAGTATTTAGTTAAATTTCAGAAAATGTAATTGTTTTAACAGTTTACAAATTCTGTTGTTTCCAGGCAATGAAAGAAAGATACAATATTAAGGTGTCTTAACAAGGTCAAGGTGGCCTTATTAAGACACCATGCTGGCCTTATTAGGATAATGTGTTGTATGTTGCGGTATATGCTTTTCTTTTCATTTTAAATAACTTTCAATTAGCATGCCATGTTATTATTGTTATAACACTGTTAGTTTGAGAAATTATATTTACAGAAACATAATAAAATACATTATTTATGATTTGTAGACAATAATATACATGTTTTCAAATAATAGTTAATATTTTGATAAAATTATCAAGTTTTTGTTTTTGTCNTATGATTTGTAGACAATAATATACATGTTTTCAAATAATAGTTAATATTTTGATAAAATTATCAAGTTTTTGTTTTTTTTTANATCAAGTTTTTGTTTTTGTCAAAAATAGTTATATTATTTCATTTATATTAATTTTATCACACATAAATTGTTCTTATTTTCTTTAAGACAAATATGGATGCAATACGTAAACGAGCGAAGTAGACGACTGACCAGCTCGTGGGAGCATTAACAGCGTTCAGAAATGGCATGCCAGTAGCAGCAGCTGCAAGCGAGTTCAATGTACCAAGAAGAACCTTGAGGAACCATATTGTGTATGGAAGTAGCGAGACAAAACTTTGAGGGCATACTTTGCTTACGAAGGAAGAAGAAAGCTTGTTGTGCAGTCGTATTTTACGATTAGGAGAAGTAGTTGTACCCTTAACTCCTTAACTTTTAAGAATGTATATTAATTTTGTGAGTTAAATAATACCAAACATCCAATCAGTAATAATACACAAACGGCCTGTAAAAAGTGGCTAAAGTTATTTCTGCAACGACATCCAGACATTGCGAAAAGGAGGGCCCGGGTGATGAATGCAGGTAGAGCGGCCAAACTAAGCAAACTCGTCGTCAGTGATTATTTGGTTAAATTAGGTAAATTATAAGTGGAACATAAATTTTGTATGTATGACGGAAAATATATATAACATTGACGAAAAGGGCTGTCGCTGAACATTACACAAGCAGAAGCAGGTGTATGGCAGAAAGGGAAGTAAGAGTTCATCTAATTGCGCCTAAGCATGCACAGAATGTAACAATTGTCGCGTGTGGTAATGCTATCGGCCAGGCAATCCCTCCAATGATACTCTTTAAAAGAAAAAGCTCCAAGTCAGAGTGGGAAGAAAACATGCTAGCGGGAACAGTTATTGAAATGACTGATAAAGCCTCTATGACATGCCAGGTCTTTGTTAATTGGGTCTCTCATTTCTCAAAGTTCGTAAACCTTGGGAAAACACTTATGATTTTTTATGGAGTGAAGTCCCATTTAGATACTAATATAGTATATATAGCTGAAAAGAATGACATTATATTGTTTTGCCTTCCGTCAAACTGCACTCATGAGCTGCAACCGCTGGATAAATCTGTGTTCCAGCCTTTTGAGGAGTATTGGGATCAAGAAATTTTTCATTTCTGGACCCCACATGGCGATAGAACCATAAAACATGTAAGATTTGGAATGCTTTTTTTTTCAAGGTATGCGCTAAGTAAATTACTCCTGCCAATTTAATCAATAGGTTTAGAGGGACCGAGTTCTGTCCTTATGATTGTAATATCCTTCCTGATGCTGCCTTCGCGCAATCCGAACTTAACATATACCGAACGCGAAGTACCGATAGGTGTCGAGGAACATGTTAAAGCTACAAGTTCAAGCAGCGCGAGTTATGACAGTGAACTATCTGATCGCCAAATATTGAACCGTTCTCGAAACCTTGAGATAGAATTTAAAGATTTACTTTCAACACAAAACTTGCATAAAAGAATAAACGGCGCAAAGGCGTCTCCTGTGATAAATTCTGGATCCCAACGCATTGTAAAATCGTTGTTTGAAATGGATTGATCAACAGCTCCTGGGAAATTTTCGAACAAGAAAAATGAACCGAGGGAGGTAATACAACGAAGTGGATCTTCTAAGATCCAAACAAACACGAATCGCACATCTTCTCAGCCTGGAACTAGTGGGACACAGCAACATCGTCGTGGGAAGGACTATTGGTCATACCCCATATGCACGGAACATCAAGTAATAGACATGATACTGTGTTCAGCATGCAAAGTGTTTTATCACGAAGAGTGTGTTTGGCCTTGATAATAATTAAAACGACCCTTTTATTTGCCCTACTTGTAAAGGTTCGTGTAACTTACTCTTAATAATGCCCTTGTCTAAAGTTCATTTCATACATTATATCCTAATGAAGATAAAATTTTCTAAACACTTTAACTTAATATTTTGTAAATAAGTAAGCTATTTGCGTGGAATCAACTTAAAACTTAACTTTGTCCTGCACGTAAAATAAAGCTTCATGTTTTGTTTTTCATAATTTTCATGATATGCTTTTTAATTAAACTGTTTAGTTATTGTTGATAGGGTAGTACAAATTCCAAACATATAGCATGTTCTTGTTTTTAAGAAATTTTACTTTTGGTCATTACATACGGTTGATAGTTTAGGACTTTAAACTACCAGGTTACTTTGTTAATACAAACTGATTAAGTTTCAAAGTGTTACACTTAATTTAGATTTAATTTGTATCTTGAAAATATTAAATATATTTTAGTAATAATACATATATGTTATCAGTCAATGATTACAAGTTTAATGTAATGGCCTTATTAGGTACCACCTATTGGTCTTATTTGGATACAATACACACATTTTGTCTCACATTTGGTACACTAGGCAAGAAATAATGATAATAATTGTGTTCTATATTTTTCTTTTTAATGATTGTTCATGATGTAACTTCTAAGCAAATTTACAAAATTATGTATATAATACAAAAAAAATATGAAAACTCACAAAACCTTAGCATAACCTTAATTGGCTTCAAAAATCCTCAAAATTAAGTGTTTTGTGGGGTTCAATATTTTACAGATGCAGCTGAGTGTATAAAATTCTGTACAAAACAATTATCATATTGGTATTGTTTCCCGCAATTAAAAATATTTGATTAAATAAAAAATCACTGAAGAGGTAAAATTTACTTTTGGGCATGGAAAATGTCATCTGTGCCTAGCAAAGAAACAAAGTACACTTGAAATAAGAAATATAGTGCCCAGTTTCACACGGAAAATAAATTATAGTGACATCTATGGACAATTTATTGTACCAACTTTATAGCAAATATGGTGCTTGTTACAATTCACCCACGTTTCTTCAGACCCTGGTCTCCTATGGTCATAGGAGAACATCTGTCATTTCACGAACCTGTGAGGTATCTGGCTAATAAGGCATTGGTGACATTTCACAAGCTAAGACCAGCAGCTCCTGCATCTAGGGGACTGAATTTGAAAACATCAACAACGATTAACAATGGAGTGTTTTTGCCATAATAATATATAATGAATCTTAAAGGTACACTCTAAACTTGACTCAGTGAGAATTGAGCGAAATCAGTGAAAACAGTGAAAATGTAGCAACTTATAATTACAACTAATTAATATAGTGGCTGAATTCCACTGATTAATTTTTTATTTCCACTGAATGTTGAGCATTCCACTGATATAAATCACTTGTTCCCAGTTAATTTGCTAGATTCACCAGTCGACAGTAGCTTATCAATTTACTTTCAGTGAATGTTATTTCACTGATTGATATCACTGATTCGGACTAACAATGTATAATATTACTGCTCAGACCCATATGAAAAGGACATTGCTCAAGGAACAGAGAACCTATCTGGGCTGTGCTGNATGTATAATATTACTGCTCAGACCCATATGAAAAGGACATTGCTCAAGGAACAGAGAACCTATCTGGGCTGTGCTGTAGCTAAGGCCTATAGATAGGATAGTCTCCCATGATGCACTTCGGGTTATACTTATTTACAAGCTAATACAGGAGAGGAAACCCCTGTGGATTGAACACCAAGGTAGGAAACCTACCAATTATGAGCATAAAGCAGCATGTGCTGAGACACTGCACAAGTGACAGGAAAGTTTAAATGGCTCTGAGAAGTGCAGGCGCATGCATAAAATATTCCCTAATGTCAGGAAAGGGTTAAGAATAAATGCCTAGATGTGGGCCATTATCCAGCTCAGCACCTGAGAGGACATAGAAATTTTAAAGGCAAACTCTATAAACTCACCCTAACTGACACACTTCTCTGTCCAGTGTGTGGTATTGAGGACACTGCTGGTCATGATTTGGCAGTGTGTGCGAAGGTAAATGATATATGCGCAATGTACCAGTATAAAATGGGTGAATTGGGAATTTACCCATTAAAAGTGTCCACTATATTTCCTTCCAGACTAGGTTACTGAGTCTGGGCGGACTATGTCAGTCAGCTTGTGCGGCGACTTGAGGAGTTTGATGAATTGTACACTTCTTGGTCCGAGACCATTGATTATGAAAACTATATCTGCAAATTATGATAGTGACCTATTCCGATATTTTCATCGGTTATGATGGGACTTGTCTTTTGTGGGATGTGATGGAAATGTGGCACTAAAGAGGACAGGTGGATACTGAATAGATGCTCCGATGGCATGGAAGCATTCAAAAGTAATGCAGCAGTTCCTTCTGCTTTGTTTCCACTAAGCAGTTAGGTTGAATATACTGGGTATCATTGACTTTGTTTCCCCCCTGTTTGAAAGCAGGAAAACTGATGCACAAGAAGGTATTGATTCCTATGCCCACTGTTTCTCACTGGCAGGATGAGCTGTGTGGGATTGTGGCTTCAGTTATTTTGAGCCACTCTGACCAGCAGGATTGGGGAAGGGAGGCATCCAAATTATTAGCCTGAGGTTTTGAGCTTGGGCCCTCCTACTCGCTGCTGGAGAGAGCCGGCCATAGTTGCCGGGCCTGCCATTGGCAAGAGACACTGGGATGTTATAGCATGTGTTCCTTCTCTCTGACCACTCATGCTTGACATATGGACTAAGTCGGGTAGCTTGGCGAACGTGACACTTGTTTAAAGTTTACCCATAATCTGTCTGAAGCTAATTTAAGTGTTAAAAACCACACTGGTTAGTTGTTGACTATGATCAAGGAATGCAGGGTGTCATGGTCTAAGGTTAGCTGTAACTGATTTCCTCTGGTTGCCTAAGTGGACAACTTACATTATGGTGACAAAATAACTTCCAACTAAGGCTAACCATTAAACTGAATTTACTATAATAAAATGATTATGACAAAAAGAGGATCTAAACAGATGTGTGATGTGGATGATCGAGGTGGCAGTAGACATGCTATGGCCTTATTGGGGAATGATATAAGAACTTCAAGACAGATTTAATCATTGCGAGTTAGACTGGAATGATTAGAAAACGAACTTCCCTCGAGGAAGGATGTTGAATTCAAAGAACCAGGACTGCTCGACTATGGACAATGTTTTCCCGGGAAAGTCGATTGCCCCAACAGGATCCAGTGTCGAATGGCTAAATAATTAAAGTAGTCCTCCCAGTATACTCCATTAGGGATTGGTTCTGGGAGGATATGGTGATGAGCCAAGGCATGGCTTCTGCCGGGAAACATTGTATGTTCTCCCACCCACTACAGCAGCTGCATGAAAGCGCAGTCTTCCGGTGTATCTACAAATGCAGCCCTGGCAAGGCGTCTATATCCTTTCAAGTGAGTGGAGCTAGACAAGAAATCAGTAATAGACACATTCCGGTACCAACAATACAATCAGCTGTACCCGATATAATTATGAAACAAGGAAGCTGCAATTTTCCATTGGACTGCGAATCTGCATGTTCATGCCGAAGAGCTGGTCTCAAGAGTTCGCCAATGTATGGACATTGAACAGGGGATGGATGTGTCAGCGCTGCAGAAGTTGAAGACGGCAATATGGAAAAACCAATTATTTACTAGATGGACAGTGCGAGGAAGATGTCGGTGATGTGGTGTGCAAGACGGTATCAGTGATTGCCAAAATACAGTTACTTGTAAATAAAGTAAATATTACTTTCAGGAATATTATAATGACGTTACATTTTCTCCAAACTGAACACTTATGTTCATGTTACTACAAATTAAACATGTAAACTTAAACTACAACATGCATAAGTGACTGCGCAGCCCTGTTAGTTCACTCGCACAAAACATCGCTTCACCAACGACCCAGCTAACATGAAGTCACATCCAATGTATATTTTTTTTCTGATAACACTGGTCAACAAAAAAAAAAGTTTTTTCTTTCACAAGAACTAAAGAAACAAAATGTAACTATCTTTACCATGCTGAGTTCAAATATGTTCTCAGATTTTTTCCATCAGGCAGGGGGTTTTTTGTGGTACGTGTTTAAAGTTTTAAAAGAATTAGTACTTATGAAACACTAAATAATAAATATACGGGTAATTTACACTTACCTAAAAAGTTTTATATGATGATTTTCGGCCATATTTTGCGTTCGGTATGTCTCTCTTCATGGTCCAGCAGTAGTCAGCCAGCATATTGGGACTCCATTTGCCTTGGTACCTCTTTTACATAGTAGAAATCTGCTGATGAAAACACTCAACATGTTGATCAGATATAGCCCCAAGATTTTCAAGGAAGAAGTCTAGGGGAGAATCCAAGAAGTGAATTTTCAAAGACATGTTGCAGCCCATTCCTTTGTACGACGTCCGAAGATCAC
This sequence comes from Clitarchus hookeri, assembly GCA_002778355.1. Classification (NCBI taxonomy): domain Eukaryota; kingdom Metazoa; phylum Arthropoda; class Insecta; order Phasmatodea; family Phasmatidae; genus Clitarchus; species Clitarchus hookeri. The sequence continues at coordinate 391,745 of NQII01001662.1, forward strand.
TCACTATTTCACTATAGTTTTCTTCTTTATTATTGCCAAGTATCCACAACAGATATTTTTGAATGATTTCCACGCTGCTTTTTCCGGTGGATGTAACAGTTCCTCAAAATGTTCATCATCCGATATAAGTGATCTTATTTGCGGCCCTATAAATATTCCTTCCTTCAATTTTGCATCGCTTATTTTAGGAAATTTAGATTTCAGATACATAAATGTAGCAGAACTTTTATCCATTGTTTTTACAAAAATTTTTATAAGCCCCAGTTTTATATGCCGGTGAGGTAAATACACCTTTTCGGGATCCATTAATGGGGTATTTGTAACATTTTTTTTGCCTAGGAATAAGATATTCACGTTTAGGCCATTGTTTCTTTATGTAGTGAGACTTCCTATCCCTGCTGTCCCATTCACACAAAAACAGTAGAATTTCGTGTATCCAAGTTGCAAACCTAACAATAAAGCTATGACCTTCAAATCACCACAGATATTCCAGTTATATTTAGTGTATTTAATTTTTTCTAACAATAATTTAATATTTTCATATCTCTCTTTCATATCACTGGCATGCGCGACAGGTATTGATGGTAATTCATTCTCATTATGCAGTAGTGCAGCCTTCAAACTAACTTTCGATGAGTCTATGAACAATCGCCACTCATCTGGCTGGTGTTGATGTCCAAGAACCCACCCTGTGTCTCACAGGGAGTGAGTAGCGTCACACAGAAGTATATTGTGCTAAAATGACTGTCATAAGAAAACTATGCCTGATGGAAGAAATCTGATTATATATTTGAATTCGGCATAAAAAACTGAACTACGGTGCTATTCAGTTTCCTTGTGAAAAAAAAATCATGTTGACCAGTGTAATTTGTAAATATAAAACTGTATGAGTGTAATTGAGTGCTTTCACATATTTTTGACTTACCTCCGTAATTAATAAGGAAATGTTGACTGAAATGTATGCAAATGAAACAAACCTTTTATGTTTCAGGTGACACTTATTTCTTCCACCAGACTATAGGCTACCTGGTAATATTTTCACCATATCATTCCCGTCTTTTAGTTAGCTGTTGGAAATTAAGTTCGTGAAAACCGGAAGTTTCTAGGACCTAGCAATCGCTCATAACCTGGATTCTAGGAAAAAAAATGTGTTTATTAGACAGTTACACCCAAACTTACACGATTTTTAAGAATCTGCTTAATTTCAATAGTTTGGGACTTTTATTATGTTAAGGAGAGTTTAATCTCCCTGTGTGCAAATTCACAGGTATTTATACTAATTCTTCGTAAATAAGTGCCGATATTACTTTTTACGATTAGTGACGATATTTAAACTTTTTCCACCTAAAATTTTGTACTTAGCCACCGTTATGCCAATTCCATGTCACTTCACTGCACGCCATGCCTTATATTGTCATCAAAATGAGCAAGAAATATTCTCAGTTAACGCTATGGATCTTGTAGACGCTGCAAGAACATAGTTATCGGGTTACTGACTTTTGAAAAGTGCTGACAGAATACCATGATTTTATTTCAAATGAAGAGTATCAGCCGAAACAACGATTTTAAATATAACGTAACATTTTTAAGGTAATTCCCATAACCCCCATAACAATTTCAGAGATGTAGCCATACACTCTTCTGTTTACCTGATCCGTAGCTATACTATAATTGGTCACTGTTCGAATGTGAGCTAGATTTACGCCGGATCCAAATATCATTAAAATCCGTTTTTTTTGGACAAATGTGTTCTCTTTCAGCTGTTCCTAACACAGAGCAGTTGTGTGTTAGAAACAGAAGGCACAGTGATTAGCGAAGGCACGACGGGCTCTTCGGAGCAGTGCGCGGTCTCAATACAAGAGACTCTGGTGCTTTAGCAGCTTCTCCCTCCGCCGGCTCGTTAAGGAAGTTTTCGTGGGCTCCGGAACAGTGACAGGCTCACTACGAGGGGCGGAAAGGAGGAAAGTCGACTCCGCTATTTGACAGCACTCCCCTCCCGCGGTTCTTCGTCCATCAGAACGTCGACTGTGGCTTGTGCTGGAATGCCAGCGCAACAAGGGCGTTACACCAGCTTCGTCGTCATCGTCGGCAGGTCGCGCCCTTGTGAAGCGCGCTCCGTCTAGGTGTGGCCGTCGGCGCAGCTGGAGCCTATTCTCTAATTTGAGCTAGCTTAGAGACAGCCAACTTGATTGTCTTTATAATAAAGAGGGTCATTATGATTGTCGCTCGTAAGCATCTTTATCAGGTATTCTGTAAGCCATAACTTTATTGATATCTCTGTGCAAATATTCCAGGATTTTGGCAAATGGTAATCGTGCCGGGAAATGCCGCTGGTCGGTGGGTTTTTTTCGGAGATCTACCCTTTTTCCCGCCCTTTTATTCCGGCGCTGCTCCATTCTCACCTCATTTCAACCTCATCGGCTCTCGAGAACTCGTTGTTAAGAGACGCCCAAATCCCTCAACTCATCTCTGTGCAAAGATGTACGTTTGGCAACGCAGAGGACTCTGTTCTGCTTGTTAAATTATATTTTTTTTACGTTATTACAGATTGTCTTGTTTCACAAATTTGGTTATTATAGTGCATTTTCAACTGTAAATGAAAATCATTCCTTAATACAGTTTCGAATAATAATTGTAAAATAAATTTACAACGGTCTATGGATACAATACTTTAGATGGTACTTGTTCATTTTGAGCATCACGAGATAGCAGCACTAACTCAGGGCCGAATCCATCACTTCGTTGTTAAGTTAAACCGAGAGTATCACTAGTGAATTATAAAATATGCTCCTAAATGTATTCCAGACACTGTTTATTTGTGCGGAAGTATAACGGAATAGATTATTTATCATATTTAAGCCATTGTACAACTTTTTTTCTGTGGAACGTGTTTGCTTAAAATTAATCTCAATACGTCGGGAGTACAATAATTTGGAGTTTGGCATTACGGGTCCAGGGTCCGGCGCCGGTCGGTCGCCATGTTGTGAACTTACTCTACCACCATGACCTTGACGTTGACCCCATTACCGTAACCTTAAAAAATCGTAAAATACAAAAAATTCCAGAAATTCCCCCCCCCCCCCGAAAANCGAAAATTATAAAATTTATATTAAAAATTAAAATTTTTTAAAGGTTTGGGCATTAATAAATTTATGGAAGTTTTCAATTTTTCAAACAATTTTTGGAGAATTTTGTGATTTTATTTGGGTTCGAGGTTACGGTCATGGAGTCAAGGTCAAAAGACAAGTCCAATGTCACTTGGATTCAATGTGGTAGTTGGGTGACGTAACATGGTTGCTGGTCGGTTCGAATCGCCCGTCCTCTCAAGTCCAAACATTCAAAATTATGATTTTCTATAAATTGTTTAAATACAATTTTTAAATAATATTGATAAATTTTTTATAATTTTTTTAACATTTTAAATTTGTTTGGGAATTTTTTAGAATTTTTAAATTTCTTTGGTTCAAGGTCAAAGTCAACGGGGCCAAGGTCAAAATCACCAACATCCAAAATGGTTGTCGTAGTCAGTAACGTAATATACTCACCGACTTTGATGAATTAACTCAATTTTCACAATTTTTCCTCAAATTTTTTCAAGATCATTGGGGCCAAGGTCTCTGGCATCCAACATGGCGGTCGGAGTTATCGATGTAATGTTTTCCTAGGTTTAAAATTTTTTTTCGATTTTTCAAATTTTTTTGGTGATCTATTTTGGAATGTTTTGAGGGTTCAAGGGTTATCGAATGTAAAGGGCATAGGGTCAAGGTCAAAGGTCAAGGTCACTCAGATCCAATATGGCTGACAAGATTGCTTTCAGCCGACCGGAGTGACAGAGCATGAAGGGCGCCTGGCGCCTGCTCCCCGTCCCCTCATGACCAAACATTAAAAATTTTAGTTGTCAATTTTTTTAAATAATTGTAAGAATGATTTTAATTATTTTTTAAATAATATTTTCTATAGTTTTTTTTAAATTTCTTGCTAATTTTTTTAGAATGTGGGTCATTGAAGGTCACGGTAATGGGGTCGGATCGAGGTCGCGGGAAAAGGTCAAGGTCACCTGGATCCAATATGGTAGTCGGGTGACGTCACAGTATGGCGACCGGCCGGGGCCGGACCCAGGACCCTTTATGCCAGACTCATCTAAATTTTTCTACTGTCGTTCATTTACATTTCCACTTTCGTTTATAAAGACATGTTTTTGGGTTTTAGTTATATAAAGACAGTCACGAGGTATTTGAAATTCCATCGTGGAGACATATTGAGTTTCATAATACCATTTCGCCGATCTCCCGTAGCACAGTCGGTTGATGCATCGCCGGTCTGCGGTGTTGGAGGTTCTGTGTTAGATTCCTAGGTAAGGCATGGGTGTTAATTTAAGTTAGGTCATCAGTTAGTTTGTAAGCCGTCCCTTTATAATTCTTCAGGCATAACATTGGGGGACGTTAATAAACCCTTTACAATATAATACAGTACAAATAATACCATTTCGCTCCATAAAAATTGTTGTGCGGTAAATGTTTTCAATAACGACAGTAAAAAGTTACAGAATAGGGCCACTGGACTCTCTGTGGTGCAGTGGTCACACCACTCACCTCCTTCTTCTGCGAATCAGGTTCAATTCGCATGTAGGAAACGTGGTGGACGTTACCATTGACTGGCGTGTTTTCTCTAGGTATTTCCGTTTCCCACGCCATTGCATTCCGTCACTTCTGCCGTGCTTCACTTTCAGCTCTTTTGAAGTAATCAGCTGCTAAGCGCTTCATGAATCTTACGTTGACACAAAATAAACCGAAAACACAAATCCCAGCAATATGGAGCAGTCTCAGACAAGTCGTTCGGCTCTCGTTTACGAATTTGCAAAACGCCGGTCGAACCAACCCATGACACGGCGAAACAAAGGCTCGGTCCGTTCTTAGAACACCTAGCTACTAGTCAGAGACTCGGCCCGTTACGTAAATTCGCTTCTATTCCGTTGCCTGTTCTGTGACTTAGAGCACGGGAAGACACTTCTTTGCTTCTCCTTGCACCTGGAGAGAAAACACTTCCATTTGGAAAAGTTGCTTGTAGGCGTTGTGTTACATGTTCGTAACTGAGTTAGCGGCTGTTCGTCATTAATTGAGCACTTCCCCAGGCCCTGCAAAGTTTCTTCATCCAGGACACCGAGTTTCTTTCGTAAAATTGCTATGGACCTAATAACAAGTTGTGTCAATAAAAATAAGTTTTGGTAATTTTAGAAATTGCATTATTATAAAGCCAGGGCTCGGTCCAATTTGTGTAAAACAAAGATAAATTCACTTAGGGTCCATTAGTTTTAATATTATGCTACCAATGAAAAGTAAAAAAACGGAATTAGAGTTCCTCATTTGTTGGGGCCGTGTTGGTGTATTGGTTGTACTTCTCGCCTCCCACCTAGGCCAACCGGGCTCGATTTCCGACGGTGCCGCGCCCGAATTTTCGCATGTGGGAATCGTGCCGGACGATTCCGCTGGTCGGCGGGTTTTCTCGGAATCTCCCGTTTCCCCTGCCCTTGCAATTCGGCGCTGCTCCATACTAACCATACTTCACCTTCATAGGCTCTCAAAACCTCCATGTTAAGAGCCGCCCAAATCTCTGCACTATTCACATTTGTTGCCGGTAATATTTTAAGTATTAAAGTCAGTGTTTAGTCATATTCAAGCAGTGCTGAATGAATCATGGGAAGCCTGCGCTGGACAGCATATCACACTGCAGATATACAGAAGACTGGTGAAGATATAGTCAGCTGCAGTTTACGAAGGGGTTGGAGACACTTAGGCCTAGTACTGGCTCTGAGGAATGTGGACCACAGCATCAGCGCGATAGCCTAGAGTGCGCGGCTACCTATGAGTTTACAAAACTACCGGGAAATGTTGGAAAAAACTTAAACAGTGTCTTTTCAGTATTTACTACGTTGCTAACAATTTGCAGACTAAACGCGTCGTTATTGTTCTGCAGGATAGTTCTCCCGATAGGAATTTTCATCTCCGCATCAATTTCGGTGAACAGAGTGTGAGATGATAAATGTCGTGCTGCGAGCGTCACATGAAGTCGCCTGGAATTAACAACGGTATCCATATGGAGTTTGCCGTAATATTACGGCATCGGCATTCTTAGAAGCTATTCGTAATGTAATATCTCGTTATCAGCAGTTGGAACGAAGTTCACATGTAACGTGACGTTATGTCGATTGAAATCACAGTGAAAACTACTTAAATGAACAGGACGAATTTCATGTTATGATACACAGGAAAATAATACATTTGAGTTGGACACTGTTAACTCAGAATCACGCATTGGCTGAATGCCTACCAAATTAACGTTGCACAGTTCACCAAACGTGTGCGGAATGTTCTAGACATTTATGACGCTGATAGGGAGAAATACAGAGATCAACAAAGCTTGTATTCTTGCATTGGTGGATATAGGCGATTCACTTCGAGCTTCTCTCGAACGTTTCTAAATCTCTGTCGCGTTCAATATGTTAAGTGGAGTGCCTCAAGATTACTTGTTATATGATAAAGTGGATTTACAGATATTTCAATTTCTTTTGAACTCTAAAATTGCTGCATAATCTGTAAGGCCGGGAAATATAATAGTGTATTTCATCCCTAACTTTTTAAATATGACAGCAGTGCATACAAGTTTATGAAACTACAACTGATGCAGCCACATGGCATAGCCGAAACAAAAGAACTAACTTTCAGAGCCATCATAAACAGCGAAATCAACCACAAATGGATTGCATCTAAATATACCTCGCCAAATAATTGGTGTGTTGGTTGAGATCTGGCTTGCTAGAAGTTAGGTCCGACATTCGTGTTTGCCTCTCGCTGAATTGTTTTGAGTGTTTCCTTGAATATGTCCTCACTACCGACCAACTCAGACTTTCATGGTTATTACTAACTAAAAGGTACACGATATTCACACATTTAAACCTTAGACTTCAACTTTTTTTTTTTTTTTTTTCAGTGTTTAAGTTTACTGGTAGAGAACATTTTTAAAGCTAAAATTTGACTTTGAAGTTAACAGTTCACATAAAAGTAACAGAACTCCACAAATATTAGTTAATAAGAAAAACAGTTACACAAAATGTGCCAATTAACTTTGTATTTCACTTTAAGTGAGCACAAAATTTGCAAAACTAGTCTAAAAGCAATGGCGGGAACACACCATTCCTAATCATCAACACCCTCCTCTTCTTCATTTCTCTCAATCAACGTGTCACATAATAATACAAAATGATTGATCTTCAGATTATGAAAACCAGTGACATAGAAAAATCGATTTCATGTACATGACTTACAAAATGTAAAAATTCCTTCGAAACCAGTTGCGACAGTAAATTGCTTCAAGTTTTACATGTTTTTAGATGCCTATTACCGAGCAAGTAAGACTACATATAGAAAATATTATTACGTTTGGCTTGGAAATTTTCAATTTTACCCATTAAACCCAAGTTCACATTCGGAATGAATTGTTAAAAAAAAAAAAAAATGACTAACGGAGAACACATTTTAATGGTTTAATAATGTACTGAGCCTGTGTACAAGCGGCGGGTTGGGTTTTCCAACAGCAGGGTTTCTCGAAAGTTATTTGGTAGCACTGGTTGCAGGTACTTACTGCCTCCTGCGTGGAAGCATGCTGCGCGGAAGTGCCTGAAGGGGAGGTGGGGGTTAGAAAGGGGTTGATGAGGTCTGGGGAAGGAGAAGGGGATCCCAGGCCGCGAGAGGAAAGGCTGATTCCTATTCCAGCAGCCACCGTGTGTCATGTAGAGGCACGTTTGGTTCTGACAGCTTGCATACGTCACCGCGCTGCCGACACGTTCTTACAACTCGCACTGCCAACCTAACAAGTAGTCCTGTCCCTGCGCGCAGCTACCCTGTAAGTACCACCACCTTCACAATATTGAAGTATGCGTTGTAGTCAACCTCTTCACGCAATTCGCTATTCGCGCATTGAGTTTCCACACTTCTTATACTTGTTTTTACTAAAGAAAACCAGGGGTAGGTCTACATACTGTTTGAACATAGCAAATGGGGAAATAAGGAAACTGATTTAAATATAAATATTTTTATACAATTCAATTAAGAAATTTCTTTTGGCTGTGCTTTATTTGCGCTTCCATTTATGGTGGTCGGTTTAATGATTTTATTTTATAATGGATGTACTAGTGAAAGTTTTCTTTGCGCAGAATTCAGTACTTACTCCAGACAAATTACAGGAGAGCACCTTAATATGAATATTTCTTATACTCAGCTCAGTAAATTAAAATCCTAGCTATACACATATATCCTATATAGTAAAATAAAGGCAATAATTTTACTTAAAATAACACGAGCATATTTTGATTCTACGCCCGGGAAAGACGAAGCAGTCCAAAGATACAAGTATTCAATTCACCGAAACAAATTTTGAAGTTGGGAGTTTAAATAAATGTTATAAACACTATAGAGCTACCTCGAATAGTTAGTGAAAATGTACAAGGTCGATTCTAAATGAAGGTTTAAAAATGGCGTTCCACTCTATAGCTTACATTACAGATAATTTTAAAGGGTCGTGCAGCTTAAAAATGCAAATGTCACGTGAGAAGGAGCAATCATTCCTAATTCTACTCCTAACACAGATAAAATCTGTGTGTAATCAAGTAGCCAAAACTTCCCCATCAGGCACCCACTACCTGGAACTACTTAGCGCGTTTGAAACACAGAGGTAAGGCAGCGATAAGGTCGACCCTATCACGCGCATCACATGGGTCCTCGCCACTATGCGCAAGGCTCTGAACTGGCGTGCAATGTTCTCGTCGTGCTGGGGGTACTTACGAAACTGCAAGCGGTAACCATGTAATCATAACAATGTTCAATGCAGGTCCCTCGCGTAATTTTGTATATTTTAAGGTACGGCATTTTCAAAGAGCCGTATTTAGGTACGGTAGAGTGCTCGGAAATCGAGTTTTTAATGTGCATGATGTATGAATATACAAAAGAGACCTCGTGTAAAGTGTGTATCCTTTTCGTATATTAACATATTCTGTGCACATTTAATAGTTTTGTAAAGAAACGTGTCCGCTATTTCAAACACTGCCGCGCAGTTCGAGCAACATGTAGGGCAATAAATTTTTTTTTTCAATATATATATTTTTTAAATTAAAAAATCGTTTGAAAACTTTACATATTTTGTACTGATTATAATAAAGTATCGAGTTCATTCTGGAGTTTTCTTTTCCGCGAGTGTCAGCCGTCAATATTATATGAATCTCGAAGACCCAGTAAGACCCAGTTATCCCGGAAATGAATGTGATTCCCAAGAGTTGCTATTGAGGTGATATTAACAGTTGCGTACCACACTAAAGCACCACTGTGATAAAAAAAAGCAACATTGTATATTTACAACAAATTATTATGTGTATCCACGAAAGTTTGCAATCGAAATAAAGTGTCAGTACCAGTTCCTTTTTTTCCTTCTCGGAAAGACTATTTCGGGAACGAGGGGTCGCGAAGGCCGGTCTTTAGCTTCAACGGTATGAAATGAGCTGCTTTTCATTGGAAAAGTGGTGAACTTCAAGATATGAATGATCGAGAGTGTTCCAAAATATTTTATCTGCAATCACCAACATCCCCGTCGTCCACAAAGGCGAAAATTGCATACTTGGATCGGCCAGATGTGAAAGACCTGCTTTATAGTCACCCAAGAAATGATTTAATCTCAAATTACTTACAGTACAAGTGAGTTGTATTGTATATCAAATCAATTTTTGACGAAAATTTACTTTAAGGTCAACGTGTTTTTAGACTACGTGATTTTATGGGTTAAAATTTGTGGGCAAGTTACTTTCCGTGAAACTAACAACATAATTGTTAGTTTAGGCCATGCGACTCAGGTGAAATAAAACAGCCCCGTTTGATGGTCCAGAAGCCACGTGTCAGCTGCACTTCTCTCTGCCTCGCTGCTCTGTGCTCGAGTTTCCGGCGAGTGGTAATTGCGAGTCCGGGTGCAGGCAAGAACACGTCGCGGCATTACGCGAGACGGCAGCGCGGCGACAGAAAAACAAGTACCGGTGGCGCTGGAGTCGCGACGTCTTGAAGCGTCTGGAGGGGCGAGTTCCGCGCCAACGAGCGGGCGATGATGCGGGGAACAAGGCGAGATGTTCCCTCGACACGGCATATGACACGCGCAGCATCCTTGCTCCAGCACACCGCCCTGCCCGCTCCAGTCCCTCACCTTGCCTCGGCGCGTCTTCCACCAGCACGTCTGTCTGTGCCTCTGTCAGGGCGATTGTTCCGCGGCGCTGGAGATTGAGACTTGGGACTTGGAACCTCCTCTTCAACTTCTCCTGTCTTCCGACAAATATTCTTCCCACCCCCTGTCCCCCGCCCTCCCCGTCTTCCAGGCAC
>NQII01001662.1:411362-435783 GCA_002778355.1 Clitarchus hookeri
GTGCAAAACTGTGTGTACAAAAGAAAGGATGCTGCACGCGTCCTCGTGATGGGAAACGAGAGCTCTAGCCACTGCAGTCCCCACTTATGTGACACCGTGGAAGAGGTCATCGTTGCAAAATGGGCCTGGGATGCCGTTTTCGGTGGGGAGCCTGAACTGATGTGTCCAAATTTTCATAATTTCGTAGACTGCAGTAGGCCTTCTGACCTGAGTAATCTCTCACACAGTCTGACACTTTTTTAATTTTGCGGGGGTATTAAACCTCATGTTCTTAAATATGAGTGTTTTAAATATTTTTTTTTGTGAACCAATTGTTTATGTACTTTCACTATACGAGATTTTGTATCTTAATGGCAGCACGAGGGGCTGGTAGAACGCGAGTATGCTAGCAAGCATCAGAACTTTTTCTGGGCATGATGGAGGTGCACAAAGTTTGTCGTAAAAATGAACACCGATAATAGGGGATTTAGCTATCGCTTCTGAAATTTCGAAAATTTATCGTTCGTATGTATATGTGATACACTGGCATACCTGGGCTGAAACAATTACAATATGCGTATGTATCTCTGCAGGTTCATAAATAACTGGGGACTATATTAGAATCGGTATTTAGCTCTGATATTGTGACGCGTACTCTGTAATAAAAAAGAAATGAATAGGGGACTGGAAATTGTTTATTTATTTATTTATTTATTTTCCAAAGGTCAGGTTTTTGGTGTGAGAACATAGTCGTTTTCTCTGAAGGTTCAAGGTCAATACAACTTAAAATACTAGGTTTTTTTTTACCCCGGAATATAGCTTCGATTCAGAAATACAAATATGTAGCATTGTTCGGGGCATGAAGTGTATTATCTTAAGTTTGTAACTGGGCAATTTTTTCACCCCTATTTTTGTAATGGGTAGCCTGTATTCTCTTACCCGCACGCATGTGTGTGTATATAAATATATGTATATATATAAATATATATATATATATAATCTGTGCAAACATGTCTTGGGTTTCCCGTCGCGACAAGGGTTAAATATTTTATTCATGAAAGGATGTTTACACTCCTATTTGCAGATGTTAGTGGGTAAAATATTCCGTTATATTTTTTCCTCCCAAACGGTTTAACATTTGTTGACTACTGTGTACGTGGTCGTGGAAATATTTCTATGTTAATGCATCGGCGGATGAAAGGAGTCGGTCGTTCGTTGAATTACGAAGAGTATAATAATGACCCGATTCGGTATATATTTCTAAGGTTATCATACTGGCCAACAACGCGTCGTCAGTGAAATGGTAGCTTTAAATACCTGCAAATGCGAAGTGGTAGATCTGTATGCCTGAAATATGCAAGAAATTGCTGATACCCAGTCAATCTTTTTGCTCGACATAGTGATTTTTCTTTAAAGTTAATATGTACACATTTGTCTGCACTACGTTTTGCAATTTTTTAAATGTTTTTCGTCCTCGAAACTTGGCTGACACGTGATTCTGAAAGCTCTATGATGCGGATTCAATGTGAGAGAAAATTCGCAATCCCCTTTCTCTTATAATGAACACATATAAATATTTTTTATTCTGACAAATTAGATTCTCGCAAAATAGTAGCGTGAGTTTACTCTAGGTGCTGCGCAAGCTAAAATAATAATAAAAGTACATTTTATACTATTTTGCGACGGAGCTAGTTTCTTGGGCAAGCGGGAACAAATAAGGACTCGACCAAGAAACTATCCCGGCATTCACCTGGAGTTCTTTTTAAAATATAAATTCGGGCCGAACGAGTCGAGTATCGAAACCGGGTCCCGTTTAACATGGGTGTTCCTTGGTTGCTTGCTGATATCTGTGTTTATTATCCTATGAATTTAAGTTGCTTGTGTGAGAAATAAAACAAGCTGCTGGAGCGACAAGCCTCCCCCCGGCGGCCAGTGCGCAGGGGCAATGTCCAATTGAACACCTGCTGCAGCGCGGCTGGCCGTGTGCGCGAGCTCAGATTACGACTGCACGTGCCTCTCATTTACTTCTGTAACAGGACGACCCCTTCTTTAAGTATGCTGTTGTCNAGCTCAGATTACGACTGCACGTGCCTCTCATTTACTTCTGTAACAGGACGACCCCTTCTTTAAGTATGCTGTTGTCTTAATTGTTTTTAAATGCGTCTATCAGTCTGTCCTACAAAAGGAAAATTTCGGGCTCTGTGTGTGTGTGGGTAGGTATGTGTGTAGGTGTATGTGTGTGTGTAGGTGTATGTGTGAGTGTTTGACGTATGAGCAAGTGGAGAATGATCGTTTTTTCCCCTTATTTCTTAATTTGACAGCATGACAAACTATCTTTGGTTTCGCTGGAATTAATAAAAAATTTCACAATTGATTTTTCATACGGAAAAAAAAACNGCATGACAAACTATCTTTGGTTTCGCTGGAATTAATAAAAAATTTCACAATTGATTTTTCATACGGAAAAAAAAACAACGGTGGAGTTCGAGCCAAAATTTATTTACAAAAAAATCGTACGTAGAATTAATTTTCTACGTTCNAAAACAACGGTGGAGTTCGAGCCAAAATTTATTTACAAAAAAATCGTACGTAGAATTAATTTTCTACGTTCGAAAAAGATTAACATAAATCGAAAATTTCATGGTCTCCACAATGAACTGGCTGCGATATGCTCTAATTTTTTCGCACTTGTGAAGTCTTCTTTTATGTCTCGACAAGGTTGAAGAGTAGTGAATGAGAGCTGTATGCGCGTGTCTTTGCTGGAATTCGTATTGTGGTATGAATCTTCATGATGGACTAACATCTCGGAATTAAAAGTATGTTTTTGTTCGCTTAACTCATACAGAGTGAATTATATTGACACCTATTGGATTAGAGGCCGCACACATATACATACACATGTTTGCATATCACNGCATGACAAACTATCTTTGGTTTCGCTGGAATTAATAAAAAATTTCACAATTGATTTTTCATACGGAAAAAAAAAACAACGGTGGAGTTCGAGCCAAAATTTATTTACAAAAAAATCGTACGTAGAATTAATTTTCTACGTTCNAAAACAACGGTGGAGTTCGAGCCAAAATTTATTTACAAAAAAATCGTACGTAGAATTAATTTTCTACGTTCGAAAGAGATTAACATAAATCTAAAATTTCATGGTCTCCACAATGAACTGGCTGCGATATGCTCTAATTTTTTTCGCACTTGTGAAGTCTTCTTTTATGTCTCGACAAGGTTGAAGAGTAGTGAATGAGAGCTGTATGCGCGTGTCTTTGCTGGAATTCGTATTGTGGTATGAATCTTCATGATGGACTAACATCTCGGAATTAAAAGTATGTTTTTGTTCGCTTAAATCATACAGAGTGAATTATATTGACACCTATTGGATTAGAGGCCGCACACATATACATACACATGTTTGCATATCACTTTTGATTCGACTAAATTCACGTTGCAGTGTGGGGTGAACTGTGAGGGGGAGGGTGGGGGTGATTTATTGTGGATCAGTTATATCTCTCTGGAGCGAGCGCACACGAATGCATGAAAATAGAGAAATTTGTTTGCTGAAGGTAACGGTTTTTTATGGTTTTCTACTTGTGGTGTGTGTACCTTTACGCTAGCGTCTCGTCGTAGTAAATAATTTTTCCCCTGCAAAAGTTATTATATGTGCATTATTTATGCGTATAAAAAAGTTTTATATGCTGACAATGGGTGCTAGAAAAATTGCCGCACGTGGAGTAACCACATGGGTTTTTTTTTTCTGCTGCCTAAATTTCCCAATGTACTGATTTTAAACTTGGGAGTAAATGTTTCTGATGATGAGTGTCTATGCCTGGATTAGGGGGAATGCATGGGATCCTTTACTGTGCCTATCACATACCGTGAGGGGTAGCGAAGTGGTTTTAACTCTGTTTTTGGATTTTTCGAGCTATGGTTTCTTTATAGAAATCAGCATAATGCAGTAAACGACACATGATTTTTTCTAAATCCTTAATTATTATTTAAATAATTACGTTCGTACACGCAATATGTATATATACGTGTTTTGTTAGTGGCGGCTAAAATCTCATTGAATATTTGTTCTTTAAATTATAAAAAAACTCATATACTAAATATTTTCTTTAAATTATAACTAAACTGATACACTTAATATTGTTTCTTTGCCAAAAGCGTTTTTTTTACTTTCACGGGATAAAATAAAAATTTATAGATTGTTTTAAACACATTTATTTATGTACACACATTAACATAATATTATTATTCTTCTGCATAATACAAGGAATACTTTTTCTACACGTGTTTATTCTCAGAGTCTTGGAGGGTATTACCCACGTTAATACTATTTTTAAATATACAATGGGTTCCTCATAGTTTTTTTTAAATGTTCTGCTGGTTATCATAACTCAACGATCATAGGGCTACGGTGTTGCACGGGGCACAGAAATATATTTTATTTTTCCGCTCGTGTAGTCTTGTGGCGTACGTCTATACAAGCTGTCGAAAAATTGGGCAGCGGCAATGCTTGTAAATAAAGGTCCACAAATTTCGTTCTGATGGGGAACGCATTGCGAATCGCCGACTCTTGGCGTCTTACAAACACATACAGAGGGTAATAGGGAATTATGGCAGAGTCCAGCAATGCCAGAATTTCCTCGTACGGAATATTCCCCTCGAGCCACCTTAGTCGGTGTGTTTCGTACGTCTGTAGGCGGTACGTCTGTTGCATGGTTCGGTCGAGGTGTTGACATGGACATGCCTGTACAAAAGTTAAAGCTTTGGGTTTCTCGTCTTCGTCACTGTAATATATGGCAATCTGCTTGATGATGTACGAGTCCAACTAGCGAAAACCTTGGATGTTGTAAAACAATTTTTTTTCCACTATATGCTTTGTGTTATATACAAAAAATTTAAGTCCCCATGCATACACCGAGTTTCAAAAAATTTTAACAAAGTCATTTCAAACTTTATTGAGGTCCAAACACATGCGGCATCTGTGTATTGGGGTGGTTTCCTCGCTACGTAATGCTTGCCAGTACATTTTTTAAAGGGGAGCATCTTCCACGGGTACAGCTAGTGAGTAGATAGCTTGCACACGGACGTCATCTTCTACGGGGAGGGCGTCTTCTACGGGGAGGGTGTCTTCTACGGGGAGGGTGTCTTCTACGGGGAAGGCATCTTCTACGGGGGGGAGGGGGCGTCTTACTCGGGGAGGGCGTCTTTTACAGGGAGGGAGTCTTCTACGGGGAAGGCATCTTCAACGGGGCGTCTTCTTAAACGGTGACGTCGTCTTTCACGGGCACAGATGTCGAAAGGGCTGCTCGGAGGGCCTTGCACCAACCCCTGCGATGTGGCGTGTCGGGAACCGAGGTGATGCAGTCCTCGAAACACTCCTTGCACTGGAGGCAGTCCCGTATTTCAACGTCCTGCTGCAGGAAGGCCGACAAATGCTTGAATACGGTTGAAATTTCTTAAGCTGCCTAGACCTGGAGAAATTTTTTTTGGCAGGTATGGTAACTCGTCCCGTTTGGTCAAGACACTAAGTGAGCGCACCCTTCCAAATGCCAAAATGGCCGAAAGGATTTTATGGTCGCTCGGACAACACGCGTACATTTCTAAGAGCGAGAAAAATGACTGATTTCCCGAGGGGGCTCAGAGTGCGTCTTTTAAGAATTTTAAAGGGGAAAAATACTCCACACTCGCAATTAAAGTGGGCCACCGATTTGTCGGAAGGAAGGTTTCCGAAAACTCACGAGCAATTAGCCAATTTGAGGTATTGTCATATGACGTGATTAGGCAATGAGAATCAGGAGTGAAGGGGGAGGCCTACCGACTAATTAGTCGAACTATGGTGAATAATTGGTGGTGGGGGTGATGGGGGTAGGGCAATTAGCCAATGAGTAATATGGGTGGTGGAGAACCGACTAATTGGTCGAACGAAGGTTTTCGAAAACATCCTAGTAATTAACCAATGAGAAACATTGGCAGATAAATTTAATATATTGGAAGAGGGCGGGCAATTAGCCAATGAGAATCAGGGGTGGGGCAATTGGTGAATTAAAAATTATGGAAAGGGGGAGTGGAGGGCATCAGTCGTCTGCTGGGTGAGGGGGCTGCGGACAGCACCAGCAATGTAAAACAAATGACAAACAATAAACCAAGATGGCGGTTGAACGAAAGTGAGAGACAAACTCCAGTAACATATAAACAAATGAAAAAAGAAAAAACCAAGATTGGTGAACGGTGGCCGTGACGCCTAGTAAGATAATGGACTGCACCAACCAATATGGCGGACAGCTGCACCTGCCAATATGGTGGACTACACCGACCAAAATGGCAGATGGTTGCACTTACTACGATGGTAGATGGTGGTTGTGATGCCTACCAAGATGGTGCACTGCACATACAAAGATTGTGGACTGCACCAAAAAAATGGCGTACGGTAGCTGTGACACCTACTATCAAGATGGTAGCCTTCACCTACCAAAATGGTGGAATTCATATGTGCGGAGGGGTGTGTTGGTACCTACGTTAATTATTTTTAAAAATATACTTTTAATAACATTTTAATATATTTGTCCTATTTTTAATATTTTTTTTTGGAATTTGTTTTTATGTTTTGGATTAAAGGTCACTTGGGTCAAGGTAAAATGTCTAGGTCAAGGTCACATGTATCTAAAATGGCCGCCGACCGACCGGAATAACAGAGCACGAACAGCTCCGACGCTCCGCTCCCAGGTCCCGATGTGCCAAAATCCCCATTATCCCTTTACTGACGTATCATGATAAAAACACAGAAAATGTTTTAAGCCTCTTGAACGTAGTTAACACATTCAGACCGACTGTACACAATTGTGAACATCTCTCACGTTTAGGTAATTCTTGTTATATACCGTACGCTGCAAGGCACAATAGCCAATGCTCTTAGCTGTGGGCAAATTATTCGTAAACCGTCTTATTGGTTTAGGACGCAATTGCTTCATATAACTGTAGCCGAATACAGCCTACAGCTATGATAACGAAACAAGTGTTGTGTCGACTTATACAGCACGCATCATGACATTTTTTTGTTTGCAACGCCTGAAACCGTATATTAAAGTGGGTCGGAAAATCTGAAAAATTAAGAGCTGAGTTAAAGGCGAGCAGCTTGTGTGAGGAAATCAGCAGAAAGTGATGACACGCGTGCACGGGACGCTCGCCGTGGTGGAGAAGGGTGTCTTCCAGAGACGCTGGTCCAAGCAGCATCCTCGCCGTAGCGCCGGCCCGACACACGCCTAGAGAGGGACGGTGGGACGGATTATTGATCGACGGGCATCTTAAAGCTTGACGCACAGCCGGCCTTCGAGTCTATAGCGGCCATGTCTAGCTCAGGGTTCACTGGCCACTTCCAAACACACCACTTGGATGTCATCTCCGCCTGTAACTACAGGTGTTGGGCGGCACTTAACAGACAGATTGCGAGTGTCAGCGAGAGTGTAATGAGGTGAAAATGAAACAGCGACGGAATATAAGGGCGGGGCATATAGGAATGTCCCGAGAAAATCCGCCAGCCAACGGAAACGTCCGCCACGTTTCCCATATGCGAAAAACTGGATGACTCTGCAGGGTGTCGAAACCGGTTCACATGTGTATATATATAGAAATGTACTTATTAAAACTAAATAAATATAAAATAATTTAAATTTTTATATGTTTACATATTCCAACAGGCATATTAAATGTATATATTATGTATTCATGTGTGATTGTATCTGCGTGTTTTCTTTTGGGGCGAAAGATGATGTGGATTTTCTCAGAGTGTTTCCATATATTTTTCCATTTAAAATGTATGGCAGGAAGCCTTCTGTGAGCATAATCCAGGCTCCTTAAACGAGCGGTACCAGAAATGTTACTCCAATTATATGGATTTTTCACAACGTGTTTGGGGAAGTGATTCGAGAAGGCGAGTTCTCACAATAGATTAATGTTTCGTGAATAGTTTTGCGAAATGCTTCGCAAACGGGGAGACATGCTTATGTGCATCGAATATGTTAGCGAGTGTGTTGCTTGTTCTAGTCCTGATGATGGTGCTACATTGACGGTTATGGGCTTTCTCGCGAATGTGCGCTATCGATGGTGAGTTATCCAGAATCTGTTCGTTTTGCTCGAGAACTCATTGGGCAATAACTTGTCAAACAGCAACGGCATGCACCATATGACAAATGTTTGATACCCAACACGACATTCAATGAAGGTGATAACGTGATGAGTTATCTACATTCATATATTCATACATTCATAACTTAGGGGTAAGTTGTTCTTCAACTTTCATATCAGCAACATCTCGGTAGAAGTCAATCTTTGCAGTAGTCAATCTCAGCAGGCGTCAATCTCGCTCGACAGGTGTCAACCTCGGGAGGAGTCAATCTCAGCAGGAGTCCACTTCGAGGGGAGTCAATCTCGGCAGGAGTCAATCTGCTGGGGTTAGTCTGCAGGAGACAGCCAGACGGAGTCAGTCGGCAGAAGTCAGTCAGCAGGAGTCAGTATGCAGGAGAAATATGTATAAATTCATGGATGCTTGAAGACGAAGAGAGCCACTAATTGTGTGAAATGGAATGCGGAGAATATGTCTAGATACATTGCTTCATCGATTATCCTATCATTTGAAGGAAAATAATACAGTGTTTCTTTTATGACAAAACTTTTATTATCTGATGGTATATAAAGAGCAAACGTTCGAAAGGACTCACCTCCGAACTTCAAAGACGTGATGGGCGTCGTATGCCATTTACTAGAAGCAATAATTTGAATATGCTTTACAAGTAATACAAAGGTAGTGTTATATATAGTCTGGGTGGTATGATTGGAATGTTTTTGGTAGATATGAAGAGTGGTAGGTCTTCAGTATTATTGGTAGAAATGATCTCGCTACATGGTCATGTCTTTTTTATATGATCTGTGTATGCAACCAGTATAATATGATTGTATGGTTGATAAGTATTTGTTTCTTAATATTTTTGTAGGAATGCATAATTGGTATGTTCTGACAATATGGCCTGTCAGTATTGTTTGTTGGAATGATTGGTTGTAATATTTTGGTTCGATGGTTGGCAGGTTTGTCTGTATGAATGGCTAGTTTGCTGGTATTGTATAACAGTAAGCTCTTTGCGAATGGATAGTATGGTCTACCAAAATGGGTTGTGTGGTGTGTTATGGTCTGCAAATATATTGATGGTTGGAATGTTTTAGCTGGTACATTTGATTTGCTGGTCTGATGGCATGACCTACTGATACGTTTCGGTATGGTTTATTCGTATTTGAGGATATTCTGTATGGAGTGAGTGTATGACGTGTCAATGTGACAAGTATGATGTGATGGTATTGTTAGAATTGGTTGGAATATTTCCGTAGAAATGGTTTCTTGGAAAGTTCTGACAATATGACCTATGGTTGATATGGTGGGCATGGCTTGTTGATGTAACCTATTTATTTGGCTTTATTTTCTTTTCTGGTACTTTTCTAATGACATGGACTGGGGGTATCGACTGATGTTAAGATCGGTTCATGTAGTCGAGGTTTCAAATTATAGAATATTTTATTTGTAATATTTCGTAGGGACAGCTGTTTTTTTTTTTTTTTTTTTTTTTTTTTTTNGGTTATGTTATAGCAGTTGATATTTTGTGATGGTTGAAATATCTGGCCGTATGATTGGATAATATTGTATCAAATGTGGTTGGTTGGTGGGAATGCTGATTGGCATATTTAATATAAATTTTATTGTCATGAGCTATGGCCCTCTGTACAGTAAGTGAATCATTATCTGAAACTGCAGGAACTTAATACATGATTTTTAATCATCAATGATTTTCGCGTCGTGCTTAAGTATAAGAGTACTAAAATTTTGTATTCATGTTAGACTACACATAACTCTGTCGCTGTCAGTTTTCATGGAGTGATATTTTAAAAAGAAGTTCTAATATTTGCAGTACTAATTATATGCTAAGGCAATCACATCATCGTGCACCGCAATTAACACCACAATTAGCACCGCACACACCGCAGTTAGCACCGCATGCACCGCAGTTAGCACTGCATGCAAAAATAGCACCGTACGCACAGCAGTTAGCACCGAGTGCACTGTGAAAATAAGGTATAAATTTGTACTCTAGTGGTCAATGGGCGATGCAATTGAATGGTGTGGACCCCGGATCCATTATGCCAGACTCATCTAAATTATTCTACTGGCGGTCATTTTTTTTCCACTTTAGTTCATAAATACATCTTGTTGTCTTTTCGTTATATAAAGACATTCACGAGGTATTTGAAATTCCATTATGGAGACATATTGAGTTACATAATACCATTTCTCCGATCTCCCGTGGCGCAGTCGGTTGATGTACCACCAGTTTGTGGTGTTGGAGGTTCTGGGTTCGAATCCTAGGTAAGGCATGGGAGTTAGGTCATAAGTTAGTTTGTAAGACGTACCCTGATAAGCCTTCAGACATAACACCAGGGGACGTTAATAAGCCCGTAACAATCAATACAATCAATTGTCGACATCGGCATCATTAGGGAAGGCATATAGTGTTCAGACAAGTAGGAAGAGAGAAGACATCCGCCATGGTCTGTCTCAGTAAATCCTTCTTGCATTCACTTGGCGTGAATTTAGAAAACCAAGGAAACCCGAAATCGCAATGGGTGGAACGAGAATCGAACGAGTATCCTCCCGAATATGAGTCCGCTGTGTTACCACTACATCAACTGGCTCAGTTCTAGGTATTTGAAACAATTCCGCCTTTTGCAGGCGATTTGTGTTAGCTTTTTTGAGATGGTGGTGTATGTGGAAGTGACGTGATTACCCCAACTACTGCAAGAAGATAATTTTTTTTCATGTTACAGAGGCAAAGAAAGCTTTGTATTGCTTCGCCTTTGTTCGCCTCCAATATACAAAGTTACAGAATACCCAGAGATATCCCGTATTTTAAAGTTAGAGAAATCATTTCCCTGTTTCGTCATTATGGAACTCGTTTGGCTCTCAAGACCTCGATGTAAAGAGCCGTCCAAATTTTTTTCTCTCACTCGCTAGCTCACGGAACACGTAATAATATAAACGTACACTCCCATAATACTTTAAGTTATTTATGAAAACTTTTGACAGTAGATGTCCTATGCTAAGTGTTCCTTAATCGGGATAAAATTCGTGCGTCCTGCAATATTCCGTTTTAATCACGGAAAACATGAACCAAAAAGTTACTGAATTTTTATTTCCTTACAAAATAGCAGATATCGATGTTGCGTCGAGTATAAAGATAACAAGGAGAGAAACTGACTTATTTAGAAAATCAATTAACTATAATCAAAATCAATTTTCACGTCTGCAATGCCAATTTGAAAGATATGTGATGCAAAATTGTAAAACTCACTAACAACAGTTATATGAAAAGTTTCAGGACTTTCCACGAAATCATACGGATTCATAGTAAATATACCGTAATAAGCGAATCATTTTTATGTTTGCGTTGATGTTATGCAACTGAATGTTATATTTCAAATTCAACTGTGTTTTACTCGCACAAACATAAAACCTATCAAATTAAAAATAACAAACAATTGAGATGACATTATACGATGATAAATAAAATCTATATTATATCATTTTGGAGTTCAAAGAATTTGTTTTTATTACTGAGCTGCTAAAAATATGCAAAAAAAAAGTCACACACTACACACACAGGTATACAGAAACCTATACGCATACGCACACGCACATTAATACAGACCTTGAAATAGCTCGTTGCACTGTTTTCTTGGGTGTAATAATTAATTTCTGCATAACGGATTGATTTGAATTTTCGGTTTTACTGCTACTCCGAATTATATATATTTATTTTTGAGACCGAAAATTCTGCCATACTGAGAAGAACACGAAATCGTCAGGAAAATCTATGTATCTAACAGGAGTTTGGATACCATTGCGGATATGGAGTGGAAAATTTCGTGAATTAATTTTATGCTAAGTTTGATCTCAAACAAATGTACATTTCTGTTATGTTTTAAATTGGATAACAGTTTATTATACACGGCCAGGTGAACTCTGAGCCAATACTGCAAAGAGACAAGGATCGAATCCCGTGCCACCTTGTCTGAAGTAAAACTGAGTGCGCACTTGCGCAGCAGCCAATGAACAGAAAGTTGAGGCTCGGAAATACGTATTATAGTAGATTACAGCCCACGCGTCTTTTAAAACGCAACATCTTCCTTTCTCTACGCGTGTCGTCATATCGTATGTTCTAGAATGCAAAATCACTTAGAAAAATCACTCCATGCATGGCATGCATGCTTGTTACCTGCATCAAAAGCGTTTAATACTTGAGTTACATAGAAATACTTATTTTTACTCTGTTGAATTTATACTTAAATTTCATTTATAAATTACAAAAATTGATATAGAATTACTGTGGCAAAAACTGGGAGAAAATAATGTGTAGGCAATACCTGGTAAGACACAGTTCTTGTTAAACATAGCATTAGACAGAGTGCGCATGAATGCGGTGCGCTGACTTTTGGTGTAATTGTCTAGACTTCGTTAAGCTTAGTTTGCATGAGGCGGAGGAATATACTGTACGTAGAACTTCGGCAGGGCTTCAGCAGATTTGGAAGTAACAATGAACTGACTACACTGATGTGTGTGGTCGAGGCAAGAGGAACGGCGAGGACAGAAGCTGGACTACGACGGCGGGAGCGCGACCGGCGGCTGTTGCGGCTGGTGCAGACGGAGTCTCGGCGAGGGTGGCTGCGACTGCCGGCGTCGGTGCGCCGCGGCGTCCCACGCCGCTTACTGCCAGCCAAGTTATGCTGTTCACGGTAAACCGAGCACTTTTCAAGGTCATGCTTTACGTCTACTTGTATGCACGTTGCGTATTCTTCCACCGTATGCGAAACTGACACTGCCATGGGCCTCGTCCCTTATTTCGCGCGTCGGTAAAGTGAAACCATAATTTTAATAATAGTAAATATCTTTACAAATTTGCCAATACTAAAACTTTGATGTTTTGATGAAACAAAACACGAAAGAAATCATTTAAGTTTTTCGCAAATATTCACTTGACACTTTTAGTTCGCCATTAAGACACGGAGCTATACTTTATTTCCATCATTACCAACTTTACTTGTGCACATGCCACTAAGTGCACCTACTAAGTTATAAGAAGGTAAGAGCAGTGACTTTTTCCAAAGGTTTATTTCAAAAGTGCTCACTTTACCGTGGGCAGTCTCTACACTGGTTAATATTCTGCGCATACTCCCGGTTTTCACTCATGATTGCCAGCACAACTTTTGCAACCACGTCGTCAAGCTTTGAAGTCAGCGTGTATTAATACATTCCATTTTGAAATGATCTGCGCTATCTGCAAAAAAAAAAATGTCGTGAATTTTATATATCTTAGTAGCATTACATGTTCAGACGATATTACTTACATTTAAAACACATGATCAATGTAAACAAATGCCTAAAATTATTCCAAGCCATCTGAATTTGTCGTCTATCTCGGCTAAATGCGCTGACGTTGTTACTGCGCACAGAGTATATGGTTAGGGGTGCGCATGACAGCTACGCAGTAACCATATTTCGAGTCCAAACTGTGCACGGTTTTTCCTTCCATAACTCTAAAATTCATTTAACTGCAACTAAGGTTAGCTCTTTGTTTGTATTAATATTCGTTTTGAAATGTTATTACACTTACTGTGACCAAGTTGAAACGAAAATGAGATTCATTATAACTATTATATATATATATAATATATATGTACATGTATATAACAAAAGCGCAAGTCTCATGAATAACAAAATGTAAACAAAACGTATACCACACTGATAGAAAAAGTCGTTTTGATAGTTCTGCTGCCGATGGAAGGGCCAATGTCGAGGACACGAGGAGAATACAAAAATCGATCTACCTCATCTTTAGCCTATAGTTTTAAGAACACTTATCTATACATTTTACACTGCTCTGCACACACTGCACACTCAAGCTGAAGTCTTGTTCACCGGCCGCTACCACAGCGAAGTTACATTTTCTTCCCTTCGGTAGTATATTACTGTAGATGTTTATTTTTGCTGAATCTCTTGGAAAATTTGCATTACTCCCTTCATAATATTTAGCGTTGGTCATGAAATTATTTTGAAGTGACCAGAAAAAGATAGTAAGTACTTCATAATAAGCATTAATTTGTTACTAGTACCAGCTGAATGTATAGTCGTCAATGCAAAACGCTTTTGTGTTCACAGGAAAAAAATTGAATTTTTACAAAATATTTTTTGTGGCATTACTTTTTCCCATTACGCAATCACGATCTCTACAACTTCCAAAACAAATTGCAGCACAGCGAAAAATGAATCATAAATGCGTGTACATATTTTGAGCAAAACTGTTGTCGAAATTATCAATAAATATTCCCGCTTCGTAGTAACAATATTAGAATCAAAGATTGCCCACATAAAATTGAGTGATAATTAGTTTCCAATATCCTATGTACAAATGTCTATAAGTCATAATTGACTGCCAAATTTTATTTGACAGAATATTGCAGGAATGTTACACTGCAATAATGAAAGCCCTTACTCAGCGACAGAAAGCTGTCACGTGCAAAGTGATAAAAATGTGAATCACGAACCAAATGAATTTTATATATTTGTAAATATATCCGTCTATTTGTAATACAAGGAGGTACTGAATAAGGAAGAATGCAAAACTACTTTCGTTGTGTTGCGAACATGATGCTATATACACATTGACTGAGCAAGTATTAACTTGCATTCGATTTCCGGCTTAGTCATTCTTACTTCGATTTCTCCATGATTGTCAGATCACTCCAGGCAAATGACGGGATGTTTCCAAAATACAGACAAATGTGTGTTCCCTCCTCGCTCCTGACTCAGGAACGGAATACGATGTGTAATAGTGCTGCGTCGACAAAATAGCAAATCACACGTAAAGGAGATATAAACTCTTCACATACGGAAACTGATTTTCTTACCGAAATCTTAACATGCAGAAGCCAAACTACCACGTGTACATATGTGGAACTCGTGTCGCATGCCACCAACACATTGATTCAGCAGATGCTAACAGTGTGGTGTTACGACCCGTGCCTGAAGAGCAGCTTGCCAGAAACAAGTTAAAACAAAAGAAAGTCTCTTACACAATACATCGCCAATCAAACAAAAAAAAACCTGCATGATGAGCACCAAGCAACCTCTCACCACTTGTTTCCGCAAACCTGAGGAATCACTATCCATTTTTTCACATGAGTATGAAAATTCCTAAATATATATTGAAGTTTTCATTAACATGACTAACCAGGCATTAAATTGTAAATTAAATAAACCCAGAAAAACCACATTTCCGTTGACAAATGAAATGTTGAGTTGTTGGAAATATCGAGTTGTAAGAAGACAACTGAAGAAAATAATTGTAAGTTAGAAGATTGGATTTCTCTGAGACTATGGAAAAGCGTGATCTGGTTGTAAGGGGAAAAATGACTGGGTAAGCACTCAAACACTGGAAAAAACACACTGTGAGTTTCTATGAGATATAACATATCTCCTGATCGAATGTAAAAAACGAGTGAAAAGTTCTAAAAGCACATAATATCAGACCCCTGAACAATTTCTCATGGATTGCAACTCAGAGACATGGGAACAAATACTGGTGAAGGTTTAGAGTTAAGAGTCAACCCTTTCATCAATCAGTTGAAAAAAAATATGTTTACAAATTTTTTTTTACAAATCATTGTAATTATTATCTTAGTAGCACTTGTAGTCAATTATAGAGTTTTTTTTACCGCGTTGCTTTGAACACATGTAAAGCTTAAATTTGCATAATATAATGAACTGAAAGATAATGATACAGTCTACTGGAAAGAGTAGCATCGCCAAACTAAAACTATTTTTGGGATAAAAAATATTTGAAATTATAAACGTTCTTTAACTTTAGAACGATTCCATGAAAATACGCTATGAGAGAGTTATGAAAACTAGTGCCACCAAGTCGAATACATTTAGCAAATTACACTAATGGAAATGTATTAAAGAACACCGAGTAAACATCGTCTTCTCCAAACGGGTTTACACCACAGACTATTCGTGTTCAGGAGGCACTCTGTCGTAAGTGTAAGAGCACAACCCACGTGCACCGGTCTACAGCCATTAGAGCGAGTGTCCTATAGCACGTCGTCTGACAACACGACTACAGTGCGATACCATTTCGTACGTAACACAGAGGGTATCTGCGAAACCTGGAATACGAAAGCGAGCACCAGCTGGACAGTCCAGTGACTTTGAGCGTGGTCGTATGGTGAGACTCCGAGAGGTTGGCTCGACAATCCGCAGAATTGTCACTCACTTGGGGCGTGACGTGTTAGTGGTCCATCGGTGGCGGAGAAGAAGGGTGGAAAGAGGATTCCCACAGCCGCCTAGCGCCACCAGTGCCATACCTCACTGCACTGATGAGCGCCTGCGCAGAGGTATCGTTCAGGCCGCTCTGACTGAAAGAACAAGAAACGCACGTGCAATCAGAGCCACCGCGCCTCGCCCACCCGCTTTCCCTATGTAAACGATCGAGTGTTGGCGGTAGGTTTACGTTCTCGTGGTACTCTGGCACGTTTACCCCTGACACCTACTCATCGTCGTGAACGTCTCCGGTAGTGTCGATAATGTGTTGGAGAGGTAAATGGCATGTAGTGGGGTTCAGTGATGACTGTAGTTTCTGCCTTGGACAAAGTGATGGTCATATTCGCGTTCGCAGACATGCTGGCGTGCAGCATATTCCATCGTCTATTCGCACTCGCCATATCTGACCCACACCAGGGATTATGGCATTGGGGGGAGGGGGCATAGGCCATACATCCCCACCACCTCTGGTATTTATTCAAGGGTAGCATGGCTAGTGCATCGTACATTTGTGATGTTATCGATCATATCCTCCAACTATATCTCGACACAGTGCACAAACTGGTCTTCCAGCAGGATGACGTGGGTCCCCATGTCGCTAGAGCAATACAATATACTTTACATGGTGTAAGCATGCTACCCTGACCCGCTAGATCTCCAGTCCTGAGCCCCATCGAGCATGTGTGAGATATGGTAGGACGGTGTCTGACATTCAGCCCAAGCCCGGCAACGACCTTCGCCCAGCTACGCCAAGAAGACCAGCGATCGTGGAATACCGTACCCCAGAGAGAGAGAGAGAGAGAGAGAGAGAGAGAGAGAGAGAGAGAGAGAGATTCAGAATCAGAATGAAAGTTCACATACCAGAAGTGCTGCATGTGTACCCGTTCTGGGTGGTTACACTCTTTATTTATGTGTCTACTGAATGTAGTGCATTTCATGTTTTGAATGTCCCGCGGACGTGATGTTTTGATCACTCCCATACAACCACTTCCTTCTTGTACGCCAGCTTCTGTACAGATACGTGTATTCCTACGTAGTTTTCATTAATGCGTTTTCACTTCCATATATGCAAATAAAAAGCAATGGCGTTTAAATCAATATTAAAAAGCAGAGATTTTAAATAAGTTGTCAGAATTATGACACCCTGACACCTTTACACTACATGTTACAGAAATCAGAAAACCATTAGATTACAGAACAGTATTTTTTACAGAGGCAGTACACAATAGCATTTGTATACCCAAAGCATTTAGGTAATTGCGAATATATCTTACGTTCATTCATTTCTATCACATTCTTTTACACGATAAACAGTTTTAGCAGTTGTCAAATTGAGTGTATTTGCTATTTCAAGAATTTGTGTGAAAGAAAACATTATCAACGCAAAAGAAGCCAAAACACACACGTTTAGTGTTATGTTCACTCTTAGTTGTTTGTATATTAATTAATAATGCCAGTGGATTTCTTCGAAAAAATTAAAAGGAATCGTAAAATTGTGTGAACCCTTCTATTGACACTTGAAGTACGAAACTCGTCTACACTTGAGCTATATTTACTATTGAACCCAAAGTTCTAGCTAGACTCAAGCTGCGTTATTAATAACGTAACGAGTGAGCAACTAAAACATGTGTACCCCGTGGAAGTGGGTCATTACAAATGACACGTAAATTATATGTAGGTATTAAATTGGGTAGGCGTATATAAATAAATTATTTCGCTCTTGTTGTCTTGGAACTATATGTATATTATGCGCTGCTGTACGTTTGTTTAATATACTGAATCAAAATATTCATATACAAAGGAATGCCGTTTTTTTTTTAAATTTGTTTACCAATTGTTTTGCTATAGTAATGAATGTTAATTGGTAGAAATGTTTAAACGAATTAAAATAAATTATTCTGAGAGTTACTTCAAATGGAATGGAATGTAGGCTTTTGCATTCCTCTTTAGTCCTACACCTTTTAAACAAGAGTGTTTCAGAATTACCAACGACGGAGAATTTTCCCTATCATATAATTTAAGAGATATTAGCAGTGAGGTTTTAAGTTGGTCGCACAGATTTCGTTAAGGTGTAATATATATTAGGAGAGCGGAATTTCCATGGGGGGGGAGCAGGGGGAGGGGGTGTACAAAGGAGGATTATTACCCTTGTGCCCCGTAAGAGCGACGCGGTTTAAAGTTTCACGAGGGCCTGGAGACGCGCCGAGTAATGGAGAAGGGAAAGAGTTCAGACCCGGAATTTATAGTCGGGCGGGTGACTATAGCTGCTTCGGCAAAGCTTTACCCCTTTTGCGCTCCCCATCCATCCCTCTCTCCTACCCCTCCCCCCTTCCCCCCGCGAGAACGACAATCTCATCGTGCGTGAACATCCTTCAGTGAGGGCGGTTAGTGTCCCTACGGCTGTGTGTTAGCTGCCGAGCCATTATCATTATCAGTGTTAATCATCGAGAACACTTACCTACATGATTCGTAGCGATGAGCAGGTCCCTCTTTCCAAGCCCCCCTCCCAACCCTCCACAAGCCACTTCTGATTTACCACCCACCCCTACCCGCACCCCACTTCAAAAACAAAAAGGGTTGTAACAAGTGTTTTCCGGGGGGTTTCGCAAGCCCTCGCACGACGCGGGCCAATCTTGTTTACATTTTTTAACGCTCGGGGTTGAAAATTTATCGCGAGGCTGAGGGAGCTCGCCGCAAACAGAAGATAAATGGCGTCGCGAGGGCTGGGGTGGGGAAACACGCACCTGAAACGCCGAACCGCGGTGGCACAACGATGCTGATAAATTGGAGGAGGCGGACCTGTCGTGATTTTAATTTCTTCCTCAGCAATAAATTATAGCTAGAGAAGAAAGAGTAAATATTATGTCTGCTGTGGCACTACCATAGTTTGGTGCAAGACCGGCATCTTGGGCTGTATGAACTGCTGATCTTTATAGTATCCGTAATCTCTAGGTGGTTGTAGACATTCATCATCATCAGGTAGACCTAGGCAAGGAGAAAATCCAAACGCGTTTGAAGTATGCCGGGCATAAAAAGCTGGTTTTTTTTTTCGCGAAAATATTTTTGGTTGGATATGTTTAAAAATAACTGTATTGGGGATATTTTGTGAAACACCTACGTTTATTGGAACACCAAATTCACTGTTAAACGGATTGTTAAGACTCGGTTCTTCTGGTATTGATCCAAGAATTTCCCCAAGGCGCATTAAAAATCTCCGCGGTATGACTTCTGATAAGTCTTCTTTTCTGGAAAATCAAGTCGCAAATATTTCTGCTTCTAGCGAGAAATTATTAATTATGGCTAACGTTTTCATAAGTAGAAACGTTATTTTGTTAAAATTAATAGTATTTCTAACAATAATTTACTGCGTCTATTATTTTAAAACGCCCAACCATCTCTTCTACGTTATTTGTTTGAGTATCAACGGATATTTCTAAGTCTTAGGAAATCGCTGTAGTTAATATGTTCTGGGCCCAAAAAATCCACAAAGAGAGAAAATGTTTACCCCGTAATGGAGTTATGGCCATTATAAATCGGATGTTAATATCAAGTATTTCCTTATTAGTTTCATAGTACTTCCAAAAAAAATTATTTTCAGATTTGCCATACTAATATGCGTCAAATTATAATTAAATATTTTGCTTTGGTTTTATTTTTATTTTTTTTTTATTTTACAGAATCGAACATATATTTAAAGGTGTTTTGAATTTATACATTTTCTAGAGTGCAAAATGTTGTTCAGAACGAAGTAATGGTTTATATAAGTTTATTAGGTTTAAGATTAACTTAATTCTCCTTTACTGGTTCTGTCGTCACCGATGCCTTGTAATTTGACAGTGAAAATAAAGCACTTGTAGAAATAACAACACTTTCAACATATTATGAGAAAATCAATCGATATATATGTATATATATACAATTGTTTATATACATCGTTAATGAAACACTTGACAAATTAATACATTTTTTTTAATGATGCAATATATGTCATGCCATTAAAGTTTTGGTTAAAATCAATTTTGAAATTAAATCAGGCCAACTTGATTTGCTTAAAATCCCTTTCCGTAGAGTTTCTTAATTATTCCGGACCAATATTAATTCATAATTAAAATCTCACATAAACATTATTATAAGGCACGTATTCGTAGGATGCCTGCCGCGATAATAACATGTTACAGAGCGTGGATTCGTATTTAGGTAAGAGACGATTTTTTTAAGATTTGGTACGAGATTATTATCTTGTTATGTCAACCAAATTGCACGCTAGATTGTCTATTAGCTGAACTCAAAGTTGAACTCTATTCTATCGCTGATTGTTTAAATAAAGTGTACGCCCAATGATACTTACCTCCCTGTGTGATAGCAAAATGCTAGCTAGCCTACAGATCGCTGAACTCGTGAACTTCTTCTTGCTTCAATTGTTCGCGGATACAGGTATAGTCACGTTGTAACACTCGCCGGTGGACGATACCTGAGCAGTGGCCAGGCGGAGTGGCTCACGTACAAGGCTGGCTACAGCATCTGCCCGCGGTGTGTGCAGGCGCTAGCGGTTGGTGTTGAGGGGAGTTGCGAGTGATGGAACACCCCCCGCCATAAAGAATTCAGCCCGAGACGTCTGCGGCTAAATCCTGCTTTCAACCAGCCAGAGGAGCCATCTTCATCATCTTTTGTTGAGGACGTGCTCTGCGGCGCGAGCCGGCGCCGTGAAACAATAAGGTGGCGCTCGTAAAACGGCTCCGGCAGCGGCGCAAAGTAACGGCCCTCCTCCTTCGTTGACAAGGGAGGGGGGCGGGAGTGGAGGGAGGTCGAGATAACGGCGTGAAAAATTGAGAGTCGCGCACTGTGCACGCTCGCCTCCAGTTAACAAGTGTTTAAATACGGCGACACGCGGGTGGCTGGGGGAAGGGGGTGCTGAACCACGCAGCTCTCCTGGAGACTGGGCTCCGTCGAGGTGCGCTTCTTGCGAACACCCTACTGTGTTGTATTGTTTGACGATCACGTCTTTTTAACAAATTTAAACTGCCAGGTGCGTTCTGCAAACAATAATCCACGGAGAGATACACATCACGCGCACATCATTCCGGGAACCTACCAACACAGCCAAAAGACGACCTTCTCGATACTGCTCTATCTAAAAACAATTATGCTAATCGTGTAGGTCCAGCCTGCGACTATTTTCTGCGTCTGCGTTACAGGAACCGGGAAACGATAGAGGCGACGATGACAAGCGCATGATGTAGCTACTCCATAGTTTCTTACACACAAAAACATAACTGGCGGGCAGGTTTGTCTTACGGCAATCCTATAATTTTATTAGTAGAAATTTTCTAACAATGTTCAACACACATTTCTCTCCTAGTTTTGCATACGCCTGGTTAGCGCAAATTGTGAGTTACCAGCTTGAAAGAGGGAGTTCTTTCTTACGTTGGAGAACTCCGCTTCTAAAGATAGGTTATTTTCTTAGATCAATAAATCGGTAGCCTTTATAAAAAACGAACATTTCGAAAACTTTTCAATGCAGTTGAAGCGTCAGGAAGGTGGCATCTTAAAACCAGACTTCGACTTCTGTTCATCTCCTGCTGGAACTAGAGCAGACACCGCTTCTTCGTCGGGCACTCAACATATCAAGTATTTGGTTCTGACCGACTGTTAGAAAGCAAGGCAGACTGTAAGCGGTGTTTTTTTTGCCATTCCTCTTTCTAGGCGAGTTTCGTGTATCAGTTAATTGATACATGCCTCGCAGTGTATACATATTTAAGGTAAGGCTTATAAACACCAGCACAGCTGTTTTAAAACAAAATATTAGCCTACAAATTACTGTCCTTTTCACGACCACTATTAACGATGGGCAGCGAATATGTCAATGATCTGGTAAAATTCTGACTGTATATTATTAAAGTAAGGATGAACATCAGATGAGGACATTGTAAACTCGGCATTATCTCAACTGAAAGCCTTTCAGTAATGAATGTTCCACAGGTACAATAAGTGGTTAGCGTATAGGTAAGTTGGAATATAGAGATAAACACAACTGATATTATGTAGTATTGATAGGCCCCATCACTAGGATTTCATTTTTAACTAATTTAAGCCTGTAAGGTAATTTAATAGTATATTCAAAGTGACAAATAATCGATTCATTTACGAATATTACTGAAATGCATTGGGTAGTAAGATAAGTATACGAGCGAACGCATATTTTTATAGCTCCACAATTTTTTATTGCACAAGCATATTTAAAACTATTCTGATAAGCGAGTGGATCAGTTTTTGAAGATGCAAATACTGTATTTTGTACGCAGAAACAGTGTAAATACATGCCGCAATCGTTTTATGAGGAAATTTCTATATTAAAAAATAGATCAAGTTTTAAAATAATTTTTTTTAAATTATTAATTTTTTTACCTTCATGGTACAGATAATAAAACTTAATGTTCAGAATGGATTACGTGTATAACCGTGATACTTATGATTACGTAATAAAGAGTTGTTTTTATTATTAGAATAAATTTAAAATTGCATTATTCACAAAAATACGTCGCGCTTTCTTGTTTTCACTTATTATTCATAAACGCATACGCGACAAACGGTTATTCTGCTTTTCAAGGTGTTTCCTCACAGATTACAAGGATTCATTTACTTTCTACTTCAACATTGCTTCTTTTATTTTCCTCTATATTTACACCAAAAAAAGGATTATATGCACACGATAAGCTAATAATTTCTGTAAATCAACAACTGATGTTCGGTGACAGATAATTTAAACAGTTAAACCGTATAAGGGATATATTTTTCTTTAGTGGAAGAAGGAGGCAATAGTATGCGATTAACTGGTAGAATATGAAGTTTCGGTTTCTCCGAAAGAGAACTGCCGTTTTTTCCCATGTTAAAAATAGCTCGTCAGACTACTGATGATCAAATGTGACATTTACAGACATACGATTGCGAGATATTTAGGATTGTGAAAAAATATTTTGCTACCACACAGTGCTCCAGACTGATCTTTTAATTTATTGACCGCTGTTTAAATGATAAACCTCTTAGTTGCCAAAGATTATGTCTTTATATGAATGCCTGAGTCTTATTGATTCCGAGTCCTGCTGAACGTGTCTGGTAAACTCCAATAGAACTGCAAAAGTGTTTAAAATTTAGGCATGTCGAAATTCTTGTGTTTCCACCTATTAATTCTTTATATTTTTTACCGTTATACATAAAGTATTTTGAAAGAAGAGAAGCTAACGTCCTCGTACATTCCAAAAGCATTGTCTCATTTTAACTCGTCTTCTTTCTCATTTTCCTTTTACTGGAAGACGATAACTGATTTGTGAAAAGGCTTTACGGGAAATTTTTCCCAACTTAAATGGTAGTTTTTGTTCTTTTATTTCTTAATTCCTTAAATATGGGTTAAGAGGGCAGTAATATTATTTACTCCATTTAAAAGAAATGTTTTCTTCCTAACAGTGGTCAACTCGTGTAAAAGAGCAAACATATAATAACAAAATAATATTGAGGCTAACAGGTAGAAGATGGAGCATCTATAAGTATCCCGATATTT
Organism: Clitarchus hookeri; assembly: GCA_002778355.1. Taxonomy (NCBI): domain Eukaryota; kingdom Metazoa; phylum Arthropoda; class Insecta; order Phasmatodea; family Phasmatidae; genus Clitarchus; species Clitarchus hookeri. The sequence goes on from NQII01001662.1 coordinate 435,326, forward strand.
TTTCTAATTCACCACACGCTTTCAAGTACATAGTCAAAGATAAGTGAAATTATTCTCCCCCTGTGAGTGTTAAAATCTTTGTTGTTCAATGCATATTTTGCAGATCGTATCTCCAGTACGTTTCTGTTTCCCATGTGCAGTTTATGTTCTGTTTTACAAAATGATACATTTTTTATTTGTAAGGCATTTAAGCCAGGCGTGTTTGGTGTTTAAGATAGCATATTTGGATGGAAAATGGAAAGGTCACACCGTTGTATACAGTTACGGACTTTTAATATGCCTATCTATTAACATGCTTAAAAATATTAAGATCCTATTTTGGGTCTATCTCCATTAAAATGTACTGCATTCCTTAATTGATTGACTTACAGGCTAACTTAAATTCACATAGTTGAGAGTTGACCGTGAAAATAGAGCACAGTTTTCTTGATACGGCATTCAGAAACAGTGCCGTGGAG
>NQII01001662.1:440342-451017 GCA_002778355.1 Clitarchus hookeri
TTTTACAAGACCCCCCCCCTTATTGCGTTACGTAATACTTGAACGCTCCCTAAGTTGTGAATGTAATATTATAATTTTTATAAAAACTATGCGTAAAGGTTTAATTTGATAAAAATTAGGAAATTTATGTGAATACAAGAGTAAAACGCTTGTGATACATAATATATTTAGGACAGAACCAAACACTTCATACAAGGGGTACATTTTCAAAGGTTTGATTCGAAAGGTGTAAAGAAACCGCGAATAGATTTTATAATCTATTAGCGGCATCTCAGCACTTTTTAAAATCAAACTTTTGAAAATCATTCTATGTAAGACGTGTTTGCTTGTTTCCTAAATATATTATGTATCACACGCGTTTTATACTTCCGTTAGCATAAAACCTTTCTACTTTTGGTTAAATATCACTATTACTTGTATCTTATCAACACATTACAATATTTAATTTGTAGGTAATGTGAATAACAACAGGGTAAAAATAGGCGTATTGGTAATGCCTAGTGAAAAATAGTTCTCATACACAATATTATTCAGTTGGGTGCGCTGAAATGCGGAACGCTGTCCCTTTGCTGTCATTTTCTAGACTTAGTTAAGGTTCGTTTGCGTGAGGCGGAGGAGTAGCCTGAAAGTAGAACTTAAGGAGGGTCTCAGAAAATTTGCAAGTAACCATGAATGGACTACAAAATTGATGGCGAGCTACAAGTGAGTTGCCTATTTACATGACTGCATCTCTATAACTTCTGCTAGTCTCTACATCCCCATTTGCAACAGTCCTGCATTGTTAACACAACACCGTACAAACCAACTATACTGAACAATGCTCATTGTTGGCCGGCTTGCTGCCAATGTAACACCGGGTTGAAAGTGTCCAATTAAAATTATATGATATATATTAAAATACAACCCATCATGTTCCTTTGCTGGTAATTAACATTTTAATTGTTGTTGACGTAATATTGCGCTCCACATGACATTAAAACTGCTGGCCATGTAAAGTTTCTTCATCGGTAACTTAAAAGAATGCGGACGTTGTAATGTTGCGGCAAACTCCATAAAACTCGGCTAAATTCAGGTGACGTAATATTACGTCACGAGCACTCAAAAACGGAGAATTACTGCAATTCATGTGAAATCGAACCTTAAATATTTTGCAATTATAATTCTATTTTTATACGAAGTTAGCAAAGAACACCGCGGTCACTTTTGCGCACTCTCATTGGTCACCAACAACACTGCTGTAAAATGTTTGCATTAAACTTCAGAAAAATACTGGTAATCTTAGGTAAATTACAAGAGTGGCACAACTAAAATGAAAATATTTTCCTTATGCATATGTGTAGAAAATTTCTAAATTAATTAATTAATACGAATGAAAATAAAAATAAATTACACGATTTCGGAGATATATTTTAATACGAACCAAAATTAAACTTACCAGCGGTTCCACCATTTAAACTATCGAATTTTAGTAAAAAAATGCAACCAACAATCAAAGCCTAGTAGGCGTACGGTATATAAATTTTAGAGTACGGATACATATTTTCTATTTTTTTTTCCCTCAGTTTTGAAGTTTTTGAAATCATGATGTTTGTCAGACGTGATATGTTAAGACTTGTGATTTTTTGGGGTACATGCGTAAATTATGTATACTAACTGTTCCAAGAAATAGTAACCTAACGGCCCCCCAAACTATCAATTTCGCTTTTAAGCGGCAAAGTGCGCTTTGTTTAACTTCAGTTTTATATATTCCTGATACCCGTAACCACAGCAATAACGACAGTTTCCGTAATTATAAGTACGTAGATCAGTTACGCTTGTCGTTTATTACGGACCGCGTTCCTATTAGTTTAGGGAAATTATTAACAGAAATGCAGAAATGGGACATATATCTTTGGCGTATCACAGGAAAATTTACAGCGAAAGATCTGAATCCATTCATAACAAAGAGGGGCCAAGGTGGCTGAGCGGTTAGACTGCTCGCCTCCCACTAAGGTGAACCGGGCTCAATCCCCGGCCGGGCCACTCCCGGATTTTCGCAAGTGGAAATCATGCCAGACGACGATGCCAGTAGTAGGCGGGTTTTCTTGGGGATCTCCTGTTTCTCCCTCTCTTGCATTCCGGCAGTGCTTCATACTCACCTCGTTTCACCTTCATCGGCTCTCAAAACCTCGATGTTAAGTGCCGCCTAATTCTCTTCCACTCCCACTATAAATTAAACTCTCCTCTGTCCAAATTAATAGCTGATGTTAAAAAAACAAAATATATACGTCTTAAAAGTTTTTAAACTGAATTTGTAAATGCTATGAATATTTTTATAAATTGTATGTTGTTTTAATAAAAAATAATAACGTAACTCAAAGGTCACGCTGGATAACTAGGATAGCTAAGATACACTTGCANCAAGTTTTAAACTGAATTTGTAAATGCTATGAATATTTTTATAAATTATATGTTGTTTTAATAAAAAATAATAACGTAACTCAAAGGTCACGCTGGATAACTAGGATAGCTAAGATACACTTGCAAAATCAGCTCATATTTTTGCTGTAGAACAACAATTAGCTAAATTATTTGTAATAAATTATGAATAACAATGTATTAAACACGTAACTTCAGAATTTAAACATCACATTTTTAATACAACTTTGAAACAATAAGCATATTTTCTTATATGAGGAATATTTCAGCAAGTTTCTATGTTAAAATATACGCACTCTGTAAAAGCGACTTTTTTGTATTACCCGGATAAAAAACATTAAACATATTTTAGCATCATAAAAATTCAACATATTTAAAGTAGAGCAACCTCAATTATTTCCCGTGAAAAATTTTGATGAAAGCAACTAATCTTAAAAAATGCACACCGTTTTCAGGTTATACGCTATTGATATACTCGGTATGGAAACATTCCTCTATATTATCAGTATCAAAATATATGCATACCTACGATACGTCCTTGGCTATCACTTCAGACTGCAAGTCATATATGAGCAACGCATAGGTCTAAAAATATTAATTAACTTGCAAGTCTGTAGTGTGTAGAAGCTACAGTACATAGAACTAAACGCAGATACTATTTTCCGCAAAGTAGATTACAAGAACTAACATGCGTAATCATGGCGTTCATTTTGTTCTTGCCTACCTGTCTTTGTGAAAGGATTGTTTATTACATGACTGAGTTAAATTACTGCGAGATTGAACGTCCATGTGTCGCTGGCAAACAGACAAGAATAGAAACAATTAATACAACATTACATATTATCTAAAGTATTGGGGTACATACAGTCGCAGGAGTTTATAATGAAAGAAAGGAGCAACTATAATTTAGTTGTGGGCAATGAAGAGGAGAGAGATGAATATTTCTGATCTGAAAATTATCACTTTTAACACCTCCCAGAGGAAATTTTTTTTTCCAAAAAATATAAAAACTGTTGTTTTAGCAGAAAAGGTGTGCTCTTTAAGTAAATAAAAAGTACACAAAATATTTCTAGCAGCATTTTCTGTACTGCATAGTATTTGTGTGGACTTTAAATTTTATCAGTAGGAGCGAGCGCGTGAATCAGCGAGCGTGCGCAGTTAAGGCAAAAAAAAAAAAAGCAGCGTGTGATTGATTACCTGTTAACAGATGTGCGCGTACGGTGGAAATACCATACATCTTGAGCGATGAAAATTTATCAGAAACATTTTTGCTTCTGGTAATTTTATGTTACTGTTTTTCTTTTAAAACTATGATTTCAAGTCAGCTAGTTAGTTGTTTTACTTTTTCTGGAAATTGTTACTTAATTAAGTAAATGCATCTCTAATGTGCTTATATGGGCTATTACATTATGTGACTCATAAACTTTCGATGTGCAAGTTTTAACGAATCGCGTAGGTACTGTAGTTGGTTCGGGTTGGTTCTCTCTTTATTTGACGGACTGCAGCGGTGTAGTGGTCAGACAACTCAGCTCCCACCATGGAAAACTTGGTTCGATTTCCGAAGAAGCCAACATCGGATTCACGTGTGTATGAAACGTGGAGGACGTTGCCATTGGTGGGTAGGTTTTCTCTGGGTACTGCTGGTCTTCTCACTATGGCGTCCCATTGCTGCCTGATCCACCTCCATTCCCACTTCGTCGGCGCTACAGAACTCGGTTGCTAAAGCGTGCACCGAAATCTCTCATTCACGTTTTCCCCTAACCACGGCGATTGCTCTTCAGCGGGTTTGTAATGAGCCGCGTATCCCTGCAAAAAGGAAGTTGTGCGACGCACCGAGCCGAGCGGAGATCCATACTTCTCCTATGGATTCTTGTATTCGCAGTTCTTACCCAGCGCTGGGCACGTGATCGTCTTTCAAGCGACGAATCAATATTGACGCCTGCCACGTTTCCGCTCCGGGTAATTCACTTCAGATCTCTTAAACATCTTCATTTCGCTTTACGCTTCTTTACCCCATCGCCTTCAGGTCTCCCATGCTCCCCTCCCTTTCCCCTTTCTCACACACACAGGCACCCACACACACTTGGCAGCTCCCCCGGCAATCTGAAGTTGTCTGCTACAGGCTGTTTGCCTTTAAATGACCGCTTTTGAAAGCCATCCTTAGGATTTGTTTTATGCCCATTCTGTGTCCTTCGCCAGGTGTAAAATTAACATTACCATCGACCCTACTAGTGTTTATTCTACTCTGGCTGGGGAAAAAACGAGATTCATTACGGGAGAGTTTGGCATAGTCCTAGGAAAATTTACACCGCAAGGTGTGCTGATTTTCAAATGAGGTCGCTTTTGTACTGGCGGTAAATTAAGAAATATCTTGTATAAAATGAAATTTCAGACTTACTGACTCATTCGCTATCAACGCACAGACAAAATTGCTGAATGCAAAAGCATAAAAATTTCTGGGTGGCTTCCTCTTAGGGTGCAGACACTTACTAAGACAGGGTTTTTCTAAATTTGACCCCTAAGAAGGCGAAAAGAGATAAAAAATGTTTGCGACGACTCCTTAACAGCTCATTAATCCGATGAGATATAATTATACATTTAGCTTCAAAAGGTTGCCTATAAAAAATAAATACAAAAAACGTATGGGAGATTTTTCCAAAATTTCAACTACAAATGGGACGAAAGGGAAAAAAAAAGGTATTTTCAAGGACTTCTCAATAACTTACTAACCCCATGAGATATAGTTATGCCCGTTGCTTTAAACGATTACTTGATATATATAAATGTCTAAAAACTATATTACGATTTTTAGCCTACTTTCCGAAGGAAAGAAAGGCTTATGAGATCACTTTCCCATCTGTGTGTGTGTGTGTGTGTCTGAGCGATAATGTCTCCCCCCCTTTTTTTTCTTCCAATTTTTGGACGCGTTGAGCGAAATTCACCAAATATGGTACACATACAAAACTTATTAAGGATACCTGACTTTTATAGTTTTCGACCACGCCAGGAAATTACTTTCAAAATGGCGGCCATCTAAATATTTTGGGTGATATGTCATATCTTGGGAACCATTTAACTTATTTAAACCAAATTTTTTTTCCTGGCAGAGCAATAAGCAATCATTAAATTTTTAGATGGATGTTGCTGTTGGTCGACCATTTTGGAAAATAGCACCACTTTAAAAAATAAATATTTTAATTTATATCTCGTAAACTATTTACCTTATTTGGAATGCAAGTAATACTAAGGTAGACTATGTAAACGTAAGTGATTTAACTTGATAAGTTACTTTTCTTTTAATGGCGACTACACGAATGTTTTAGGTTTATGTGGTATATTTGTCATACCATTTAACCCATTTTGACCGAATTTTGTATACTGAAAGTACGTATTACAAGCATCATATATGCTAACAAATAACCACTTTTGTCTGTCATTTTGGATGATAGCGCCATACGAATAAATAAAGTTATTTGGTCATATCTAGGTAAAGAACTAACCCATTCCTACCAAATTTGGCAAACAAGTAGTAATGTTGCAGATGATGTTAAGTAATATGTTTTAAGCATGATAGACACTTAATTTCAAAATGGCAGCTATATAGCAATTTTAGCTTAGAATGCTATATCGTCGAAACCAGGTAATCAATTCCAACTAAACTTTTCATGCTGGCAGTATATATTACAACTATAAATTGTATCTATATGGAGTATCTTTTGTCAGCCATTTTGTTATATAGCAGTATGCGAGTACATAAAGTTTTTTTTGTCACATCTCGGGAAACAATTTACAGATTCCTTCTAAATTTGGCAAACAAATATTACTACAGTAGGTGGTGTTAACTGGCGTGTTTTATGTAGGTCATGCACTGCTTTCAAAATGGCGGCTATATAAACATTTCAGCTCAGTATACTTTATTAACGAAACAAATTCCAACTCAACTTTGTATACTTTGTATACTGGCAGTACCTATTACAACCACAAAATATGTGTATGCAGAGCCTCATTTCCCTGCCATTTGGTAATATAACTATACAAATATAAGCAATGTTATTATTTCATATCTCGGGGGAACAATCAACCCATTCTCACAAAAATTGGTGAAAATGTTATTATGGCCTAATAGGGCCATAATAATAATTTTTTTTTAAAGTAGGACACGCATTTTTTATAATGGTGGCTACAAAATTAATCTATTTGTGTGTGCTATATATACGAAACTATGTAATATATTTTTACTTATATCTGTTTATTGGCAGTATATAATATTAGAAATTTCGTCCTCCATTTATGAAGTCGCCACATGAAAATTATGGACGTTCTTGCCATGTCTCGACGACCAATCAAAACCTTATCTCACCAAATGTTACACTGGAACATTTCAAATGCATTTGTACCAAATTCTGCACACCGTAAATGCTACAGAAGGCCATGCAAACTTTCATTATTTAAATTGACCAGACAACAATTTTCAAAATGGCAGCATCATAAATCATTTAGTTAAGTTTGTCACATATATTAAACAATTTAACCAAATTCAACCAAAATTTGTATGTAGACAGTATACTTTAAAAGCAACGTATTTAGAAACTCTTTTTCTGGCAATTTTGTACGATTGCATTAAATAAGAAAATAATTTTTTTTGTGTATAGCTCATAGCAAAAACAACCGATTTCCACCAAATTCTTTACACAAATAGCTCTACGGTAGGTCATGTAAAATTATATCTTTTAAATAGTCTAGTCACTTATTTTCAAAATGGTGGTCCTTTAAATATTTTAGTTTAATAAACCTTATCATTCGAAACATTAGACTAATTAAATCCGAAGTTGATGCTCCGAATTCGAACTACAATCCAGTGGGTTGCTCGCTAGCTTATGGTAAGAGCTTTTCTGGGTTCGAGTACCAGTAAAGTACGCGTGTATTTGTAATTGTCTCTCTACTGTTGAATAAGCTTTTGGTTTCATTTCTAAAGTTATTGCATTCAAAGTGAAGTCGAGTCCTTCCTACCAACTCAGCTTTTAAGAAATTATTTAAAAATTAATTGCACCCACTTTAAGGAAAGTAGGCTCATTAGATATATCAGTAACTTCTTGTTTGTAATTCAACTGCTAAGGGTGTGAAAAGGGATTTAATGCTTTTCCAAATATTCATCAATAACTCACTAACCTGATGAGATACCGTTTTGCCCTTTCCTGTAAATACTATTTATAGGCCTATAAATGTCTATAATCCAATTTGAGGATTTTTGAAATTAAACATGTAAGGGGGTGAAAAGGAGTAAAATTCGTTTTCAAGGGCTCATTAATCCAACAAGATATCGTTCTGGCCTTTGCTATAAAAGTCTACCTACAAAAATAATGAAAAACTAGTAAATTTTTTTTTTTTAATTTGAAGTCTTAAGGGTATGTAAAGGCCAAAAATATGTTTTTGGGGACTCATCAATAGCTCTTCAACACAGTAATATATCGTTATTAACTTTACCTACAAATGTTGGCTACATAAATACCAAAAAATATATTTGAGGGTTTTTCAAAATTGGGCCCCTAATAAGGGGAAAATGGTTAAAAAGTATTTTAAAGGAATCCTTCAACAGCTCATTAATATAAATCGGTATGCTCTTTGCTTTCAAACGTTGGCTACATAAGTAAAAATGCTATATTTAGTTCAGATTTGTAAATAACAATGCTGTATGTAATAAGGCCCACCCAACATAAAGGGTATTGTCTGGAAATGGCTGCTTTGAAGGGTGATCTACCTCTCTCATTCGATACGCCCACGACTTCTGTCAAAGAAATTTTGCACGGTGGCTTAGAACTGTGAGAAGAAAACTCGCAGAGGGCTCTTTTGCACTGTTTGAGAAAATTCCCGTAAAATTACGGAAAATACAGGTTAAAAATTATCTAGACATCTGCGTTAAATTACGGTTTCTTCGTTTTATCCAATAACGCTTGACGCTCCCCGCGTCCATGCATTTTTGGCCGTCAGAACACACGCGCTAGCGAAGCCTGCCGGCGGTCAACACCAATAAATATTAAGGGTGGCGGACGTGTCCAACAAAAGGATCCGGCGCCTCACAGCTGCAAAGACGGGCCACCCAAGTTTTCTGCACGTGCAGACGGCATCCGGAGGCAACGGAAGGCACTGGGCAGCTGCCCCAAGATACGCCGAGGGCCCACGACCCCGGGCGTCGTCGCAATAAACCAAAAGCTTTTAGCGCCCATACCAGAGTCGATAGGGACTGACGCCAGAACACGTGCGCCAGTAGGCCAGACACGTGTTTTATTACTCCCCGGAACACATGCAGACAAGGCAGTTTTAATATGGCAATGGGGGCCTACAAAAACGACGAGAGAGAGGAAGGGAGGTCAGTCAGGCGCGAGCAGTGAAACGACAAAGTTGGTCGGAGGTCCGTCCGTGAAACGTCCGGTGTTCGGAGCCGGACGACGGGAGTTTGCCACGAGCAGTCAGTGGGAAACATAAACCAATCCAGCAGGGAATCAATCAGCCGCAGTAACGAGCCGAAAGTGACACGGGAGTACGGTACTGCCACCCCGGGATGCGCAGATAGGCGGTCACTACATTAAGGGGTCCGCCAGATCCAGACGCGAGTCAACCAGCCAGTTTACCGCAGAAGCCAGTCAGTCCAAGCAGTTGCAACGCACCGAGGAGGGGAGGATCGAGTGGTGAGCTTCGCCGGAAGGCCACGTCGAGCTAGTGGGAATGTCCAGCCGGGACGTGGTAGGGCAAGGAACAAGCCGTTACTGCCCTACATCGAGAACGGGAGCGAGGGACGAGCCCGACCGAAGGGCGTCCGCTCAAGGAGAAGCCAGCCGCGTGCAACAGACCAATGACAGAGGCCGACAAACGGGATGTAAGGCGGGAAGCATCCGAGAAAACCCATGCACAACGCCGACGGGAACCGAGGAGGGCGGAACGAGTCCGCGAGGAGACGACCACGGCAGCCGGCCGTCATCAGACGCAGAGTCCTGCCAGTTCCCGCTCACCAGACCTCAACTGCAGGACCAGCTACCAGCACAACAGGACAGATAAGTACAGTCATCCAGCGTGTGTGAAGAGTACTACCCCCCTACACCCCCCCTTTGTATAAACGGGAAGGAGTTGTCTCTAGAGCTCGTGAGTGAATTATAACTTGTCAAGGAATAATAAAACTAGATTGTTTTTTGAACTCCAATCGCCCTGTGTTTACTTCAGTAGGAAATTGGACCTTTAGAGAACAGTGTGAATCACCTTCCTCCAAAACCACAGCTCGGGGTGATCTCAATTTGCCGCCGCAACGTGGAGGCGAGCTGAAATCTGTAAGATATAAGCAAGAACGAGCTATTACCTGTGAGAAGGGGACCCCTGCCCCGACCGAGCTAGCGAACACTTTTACGACTTCGAGGGCATCGTAAAATAAAGTTAATAAAACATTTTTTTATCCCTTGTGGCGCCCAGCGTATCGACAGTATAAGACAGCATAACCGAGAAGCGAGAGGCAATAAAAACCCCCCCAGTGGGTCACCAGACTAGGTCACCAGACACCAGGGAGGCCATGACAAAAACCCTCGAGCGTCTAGCAATGGTACTTTAAGGAGTCCCGAAAAACGAAGCATAAATTAGCGAACGGGAGCGGAAACGTGGAGACGATGCCAGGCGCGGGCAGAAGGACGTTTTAGCGAAGAAAGGAAGGTTTATTTCACTGGATGGTGAAAAAGGACGAGGTGTCAGGCAGAGAGGTAATTACCGTGCCGACAAATAAAGTAAGGAAAAGTACGTACTAATTCCCTGGATGGGGAATAGGGACATTTTCCAAACAAGTATACCAGTATACAAGTATACGCCCGCCATAAGTCCGCTCGGAATAAGCGGCAGAGTAAGGGCAGAAGAATAAATTCAAAGTGTGGTACAGAGACTGCGAGGTAGGGGTAAACGCAAGGCAAAATAAAACCCAGTAAGATCACGCAGTCGGTGCCAGGAGATAAATTCACAGCAGCGCGCACGAGTGAATACACGGGAGTTAAAGGCTGGCAGAAGCGGCCGCGGAGCTTCGCGCGCCCGGGAAAACCCATGGGTAAGAGACGAAGCGATAGTAAGATGACGGACGAAAGAAACCAGCGCGCGCGGGAAGAGAAAGGCGAGAACAACCGTCCAGCACCCGCGGGGACAGACGGGGGAGGCAACGCACCGAAGAGAAGCGGCCGCGGAGAAAATGAAGAAGGAAGGAAGCGGACTGCATCGGCAGAGCGTCGACCCA
>NQII01001662.1:457716-469199 GCA_002778355.1 Clitarchus hookeri
AGTCAAAAAACTCGTAGAGCCAATACTCACAAATCTGTGATGAGATATGGCATGGAAGGTAATCAGCTCTTGGAGGGAAATCTGTCCGATTATCAGGACACTCACAAAACATACAAAAGAAGAAGACAAGTACCGAACAGAAAACTATAAGACAATAAGTTTCTCCTTAATTTCCGATCACATGCTTCAAATCTTTCCCTTGTACACATATGTTGAATTGTCCTTGTTGGACCATAAGTGCTATCGTTTTATAATGTGTTGTTCTTATTTCACCTAACTCTACAAAACATTCAAATGAATACAGTATAATAAGTCAATTAATACTGTTACAAAATTACACTAAGCTTCCAAAACAACAGTGGCGTAGCGTTAAAACATGCCATGATATTCGATGCGTATTTAAAATGCGAGCTGTGTGTAACATTGTTCCACGGTCATGTGTAGCGCTGAACGCCAACAGCCGAGTCTACTCATTCTCCTCGCTACTTCTACGTGCCTCTCCTGACCCCAGGCGCCCTCCAGCTGCGCAGACCAGCTTTTCTGACCGCAGTTCAAATGTGCACCACGCCAGCGTAAAGGGAGGTAACAACCTACGTATCACCTTTCTCGCCTATTCTGATGTGCAGCACGCCAGCATACAGGGAGGTAACAACGAATATATAACCATTCTCGCCGCTGTTCTGATGTGCACAACGCCAGCGTACAAAGAGGTAACAACCAATGTATCGTCTTTCTCGCCACGGTTCTGATGTGCACCATGCCAGCGCACAGGGAGGTAACAACCAACGTATCACCTTTCTCGCCGCTGTCCTGATGTGAACCAAGCCAGCATACAGGGAGGTAACAACCAACGTATCACCTTTCTCGCCGCTGTTCTGATGTGCACCACACCACCGTACAGGGAGTTAACAACCAATACATTACCTTTCTCGCCGCTGTTCTTATGTGCACCACACCAGCGTACAGGGAGGTATCAATCAACATATCACCTTTCTCGCCACTGTTCTGATGTGCACCACGCCAGCATACAGATAGGTAGCAACCAANGTATCAATCAACATATCACCTTTCTCGCCACTGTTCTGATGTGCACCACGCCAGCATACAGATAGGTAGCAACCAACGTATCATATTTCTCGCCGCGGTTCTGATGTGCACCATACCAGCGTACAGAGAGGTAACAACCAACGTATCACCTTTCTCGCCGCGGTTGTGATGTGCACCACGCCAGCGTACAGGGAGGTAACAACCAAATTATCACCCTTCTCGCCGCTGTTCTTATATGCACCACGCCAGTCTATAGGGAGGTAACAACCAACATATCACCTTTCTCGCTGCTGTTCTGATGTGCACCACGCCAGCGTACAGGGAGGTAGCAATCAACGTATCACCTTTCTCGCCGCTGTTCTGATGTGAACCACACCATCGTACAGGGAGGTAGCAACCAACATATCACCTTTCTCGCCGTGGTTCTGATGTGCACCACGCCAGCGTACAGGGAGGTAACAACCAACATATCACCTTTCTCGCCGCTGTTCTGATGTGCACCACGCCAGCGTACAGGGAGGTAACAATCAATGTATCATCTTTTTCGCCACGGTTCTTATGTGCACCATGCCAGCCTACAGGGAGGTAACAACGAATACATAACCATTCTCGCCGCTGTTCTGATGTGCACAACGCCAGCGTACAAAGAGGTAACAACCAATGTATCGTCTTTCTCGCCACGGTTCTGATGTGCACCATGCCAGCGCACAGGGAGGTAACAACCAACGTATCACCTTTCTCGCCGCTGTCCTGATGTGAACCAAGCCAGCATACAGGGAGGTAACAACCAACGTATCACCTTTCTCGCCGCTGTTCTGATGTGCACCACACCACCGTACAGGGAGTTAACAACCAATACATTACCTTTCTCGCCGCTGTTCTTATGTGCACCACACCAGCGTACAGGGAGGTATCAATCAACATATCACCTTTCTCGCCACTGTTCTGATGTGCACCACGCCAGCATACAGATAGGTAGCAACCAACGTATCATATTTCTCGCCGCGGTTCTGATGTGCACCATACCAGCGTACAGAGAGGTAACAACCAACGTATCACCTTTCTCGCCGCGGTTGTGATGTGCACCACGCCAGCGTACAGGGAGGTAACAACCAAATTATCACCCTTCTCGCCGCTGTTCTTATATGCACCACGCCAGTCTATAGGGAGGTAACAACCAACATATCACCTTTCTCGCTGCTGTTCTGATGTGCACCACGCCAGCGTACAGGGAGGTAGCAATCAACGTATCACCTTTCTCACCGCTGTCCTTATGTGAACCACACCAGCGTACAGATAGGTAACAACTAACGTATCAAGGGGGGGGGGGGTTGTGGGCCAGCATCGCTCTACCATCCCTAAACCGTCACATGACAATACAATACAGTAAAAGATGAGGTTGATATTCATATTTGTAATTAATATTTGCAATATGAAACGTCTCGGTTATATGTCAAGTTTCGTGTAAGTTTTATGTGATTTAGTAGATAAATGAAGGATTTTGTTTCTGTGGAAGTCTGTAAGGAAAAAAGGAAAAACTGTAAGTTGGAAGGGAGGGCGAACGGCTGCTCCCTTATTGGACGAGATTTTTCTTTGGTATTCCTGGCATTAAAACGGTATAACGATTTTACAAAATTGNGGGGGGGGGGGGTTGTTTACTTGCTCGCGAGGTGTAAAGATGCTCGTGGTCTCAGCTGGAAGCCAGATTCGAGTCCGAAGAAACTGAAGTGATGGAATACTATTAAACTGATTAACGAAAAGTAGTTGCTGGCAGAATCCGTTTTACTTTTGCGGGAGTTTTCCCTGCAGGAGTAATAGAAGAATCGTGATTAAGAGTTTCATTGGAGTCCGTATAAAATTTTTAATTAAATTAGTAATCAAACTGTCAGACGCCGACATGAAAAAAACTACTTTAAATTTTTCGTGTGTATAGCAGTTGATTCGTCCCATTCAGTATTTACAATTCGTACTCAAGAGGAAAGTGACAAGTCCAAAACACTTAAGCTTTTATCCTATTACGTGTGTGGATAGATTTAACTTACGCTACTTAGATGTCGGATGCCCGCCAGTCATGGACGCTCAGTATTGGAGAAACTTAATTCTAATTGTCCCTCTTACAAAGACATGCTGCCAAAAAAAAAATAATAATCTGCAGGTGTCCTCGTAAAATATTGCCCTAAATATTTACGTGGAAAACAGGCGGCCCTTAGTTATCCCCCCTAACAGTTAAGTTTGGAGACAAAGCAATTATTANTAAATATTTACGTGGAAAACAGGCGGCCCTTAGTTATCCCCCCTAACAGTTAAGTTTGGAGACAAAGCAATTATTTATAAGCCGTGTAAAAAATTAGGACATTTCTGAAAACCAATTTTTATGTTGCGCCAAGCTAAAATTTTATATAGGAACTACGCCTTATAAAATAGATGTTTAGTCAAAAAACTCGTAGAGCCAATACTCACAAATCTGTGATGAGATATGGCATGGAAGGTAATCAGCTCTTGGAGGNTAAATATTTACGTGGAAAACAGGCGGCCCTTAGTTATCCCCCCTAACAGTTAAGTTTGGAGACAAAGCAATTATTAATAAGCCGTGTAAAAAATTAGGACATTTCTGAAAACCAATTTTTATGTTGCGCCAAGCTAAAATTTTATATAGGAACTACGCCTTATAAAATAGATGTTAAGTCAAAAAACTCGTAGAGCCAATACTCACAAATCTGTGATGAGATATGGCATGGAAGGTAATCAGCTCTTGGAGGNAGTCAAAAAACTCGTAGAGCCAATACTCACAAATCTGTGATGAGATATGGCATGGAAGGTAATCAGCTCTTGGAGGGAAATCTGTCCGATTATCAGGACACTCACAAAACATACAAAAGAAGAAGACAAGTACCGAACAGAAAACTATAAGACAATAAGTTTCTCCTTAATTTCCGATCACATGCTTCAAATCTTTCCCTTGTACACATATGTTGAATTGTCCTTGTTGGACCATAAGTGCTATCGTTTTATAATGTGTTGTTCTTATTTCACCTAACTCTACAAAACATTCAAATGAATACAGTATAATAAGTCAATTAATACTGTTACAAAATTACACTAAGCTTCCAAAACAACAGTGGCGTAGCGTTAAAACATGCCATGATATTCGATGCGTATTTAAAATGCGAGCTGTGTGTAACATTGTTCCACGGTCATGTGTAGCGCTGAACGCCAACAGCCGAGTCTACTCATTCTCCTCGCTACTTCTACGTGCCTCTCCTGACCCCAGGCGCCCTCCAGCTGCGCAGACCAGCTTTTCTGACCGCAGTTCAAATGTGCACCACGCCAGCGTAAAGGGAGGTAACAACCTACGTATCACCTTTCTCGCCTATTCTGATGTGCAGCACGCCAGCATACAGGGAGGTAACAACGAATACNTAACAACCTACGTATCACCTTTCTCGCCTATTCTGATGTGCAGCACGCCAGCATACAGGGAGGTAACAACGAATACATAACCATTCTCGCCGCTGTTCTGATGTGCACAACGCCAGCGTACAAAGAGGTAACAACCAATGTATCGTCTTTCTCGCCACGGTTCTGATGTGCACCATGCCAGCGCACAGGGAGGTAACAACCAACGTATCACCTTTCTCGCCGCTGTCCTGATGTGAACCAAGCCAGCATACAGGGAGGTAACAACCAACGTATCACCTTTCTCGCCGCTGTTCTGATGTGCACCACACCACCGTACAGGGAGGTAACAACCAATACATTACCTTTCTCGCCGCTGTTCTTATGTGCACCACACCAGCGTACAGGGAGGTATCAATCAACATATCACCTTTCTCGCCGCTGTTCTGATGTGCACCACGCCAGCATACAGATAGGTAGCAACCAACGTATCATATTTCTCGCCGCGGTTCTGATGTGCACCATACCAGCGTACAGAGAGGTAACAACCAACGTATCACCTTTCTCGCCGCGGTTGTGATGTGCACCACGCCAGCGTACAGGGAGGTAACAACCAAATTATCACCCTTCTCGCCGCTGTTCTTATATGCACCACGCCAGTCTATAGGGAGGTAACAACCAACATATCACCTTTCTCGCTGCTGTTCTGATGTGCACCACGCCAGCGTACAGGGAGGTAGCAATCAACGTATCACCTTTCTCACCGCTGTCCTTATGTGAACCACACCAGCGTACAGATAGGTAACAACTAACGTATCACCTTTCTCGCCGCGGTTCTGATGTGCACCACGCCAGCGTACAGGGAGGTAGCAACCAACGTATCACCTTTCCCACCGCTGTCCTGATGTGAACCACACCAGCGTACAGGTAGGTAACAACCAACGTATCACCTTTCTCGCCGCGGTTCTGATGTGCACCACGCCAGCGTACAGGGAGGTAGCAACCAACGTATCACCTTTCCCACCGCTGTCCTGATGTGAACCACACCAGCGTACAGGTAGGTAACAACCAACGTATCACCTTTCTCGCCGCGGTTCTGATGTGCACCACGCCAGCGTACAGGGAGGTAGCAACCAACATATCACCTTTCTCACCGCTGTCCTGATGTGAACCACACCAGCGTACAGGTAGGTAACAACCAACGTATCACCTTTCTCGCCGCGGTTCTGATGTGCACCACGCCAGCGTACAGGGAGGTAGCAACCAACATATCACCTTTCTCACCGCTGTCCTGATGTGAACCACACCAGCGTACAGGTAGGTAACAACCAACGTATCACCTTTCTCGCCGCGGTTCTGATGTGCACCACACCAGCGTACAGGGAGGTAGCAACCAACATATCACCTTTCTCGCCGTGGTTCTGATGTGCACCACGCCAACGTACAGGGAGGTAACAACCAACGTATCACCTTCCTCGCTGCTGTATTGATGTGAACCACGCAGGCATACAGGGAGGTAACAATCACCATATCACCTTTCTCGCCGCTGTCCTGATGTGAACCACGCCAGAATACAGGGAGGTAACAATCAACATATCACCTTTCTTGCCGCTGTTCTGATGTGCAACATGCCAGCGTACAGGGAGGTAACAACCAACGTATCATCTTTCTCGCCGCTGTCCTGATGTGCACCATGCCAGCATACAGGGAGGTAACAATCAACATATCATCTTTCTCTCCGCTGTTCTGATGTGCACCACGCCAGCATACAGGGAGGTAACAACCAACGCATCACATTTCTCGCCGCTGTTCTGATGTGCTCCACGCCAGCATACAGGGAGGTAACAACCAACATATCACCTTTCTCGCCGCTCCCCTGATGTGAACCACGCCTGCTTTTAGGTAGGTAACAACCAACATATCACCTTTCTCGCCGCTGTTCTGATGTGAACCACGCCAGCATACAGGGAGGTAACAACCAACATATCACCTTTCTCGCCGCTGTCCTGATGTGAACCAAGCCAGCATACAGGGAGGTAACAACCAACGTATCACCTTTCTCGCCGCTGTCCTGATGTGAACCACGCCAGAATACAGGGAGGTAACAATCAACATATCACCTTTCTCGCCGCTGTTCTGATGTGCACCACGCCAGCGTACAGGGAGGTAACAACCAACCTATCATCTTTCTCGCCGCGGTTCTGATGTGCACCACGCCAGCGTAGAGGAAGGTAACAAGCAACTCATCACCTTCCTTTGCATCCCAAACCATGATAGCGTATTGTGGAACCTCTGATTCTATCTGCTGTCTGTGATGAGGTCTACTAGTTTCACTATAACGCAATATCGACAAAAAATTTTGTGATGGTATCGTGTAAACAACTCACTACCCACGTCCACTTATAGCTACAATCATAAACGCTTATTCATGATATTTTTAATCCCTTAATATTTTACCATTTTTTGCTGAGGAAATAAATAGTACCACCGTCTTACTACTATATAGACCGGCGCCACTACGTGTTCACAAGTCATAACCATTGCGCTATGCCACTGCAAAATAATTTCACTTACACATTTGCTATCATAAATAAGGATCTAGCGGCACTTGACAATAGAATATTGCGTACCTGACTCGGTTCCGAGAACAGGTAGGTTCAATACCTGATGGCTGCTCTAGGAATAAGATTTTCCCAAGTGTGTTGTTACGCACAAACGAAATAAAATCTGACGCATATCCATAACGTTTTTGGTCACCATGTTGACGAATGAGAACTTGTTGCGCATGAATGATACCTATGGCCGGAACTGTACTTAGCAAAGAAGCATTGTCCACTGTTTTAAGTGTATTTGTGTGGATAAAGTGATTTGTGAAGGTTTCTGAAAATCTTGTTTATGTGAGCAATTAATGTTGATACCACTGAGAAAACAGCAATTTGTTCATTGCTTACAAGGAACACACTAGACACTGTCATATTTGAAGTCTTCAGTTAATATGTGACAACGGGATATCATCGATCTTCGTTGTTTCTCGCCATTTACAATAACACCCTTGCTAGTTACTGTACATAAAAGGAAATAAACATTATTATTTTTATGAGGTGTATCAAGCAAGGTGGCGCAATAGCAAAACAACGGACACACATTCGGGATGTTCCGGGTTCAGTTCCTGGTCCGACCATGCTGATATTGGTTTCATCGGTTTCGCAGAGTCTTTCGAGACTAATGCCGGGATGATTACTTGCTGCAGACCATGGCAGATGCCTTCCTTGCTCCTTCTACTCTGAGCTACTTGTTCCGTGTGAGGCTGTGAACGAGACGTGGAGCGCGAGCGGTGATATTCATTATAGAAGGTGAAAAAGTCGCAATTTTGAAAATATCTAATTAATTTGGTTTCGATACTTTTCCTTGAGACTGCTCGGAAAGTATTTTGATTCTGCTTAAATACAATAAAATATACAGGCCATATAGTTTTTGCAATAAACTTTCATTTTAAAAATAATTTGTGTGTTATAGTTTCTGTGAGCCTTTTACAATTATCTGAATGTCTGTAAACATATTTAGAAATAAGATGTCTCTAAACTACCGCTAACGTCTAGAGGTCGTATCATTTCACGTTATAATTCATCAGCATGGCAGATGGAAAACGAGTGTAGCCTTCTTTTCTTTAACACGTGTCATTGGACCTCCGCTCATCCGACACGCCCTGCATAACTCAAAACTACGTAATATTAAACATTCAGAACTCTGGTAGCCTCACCACGTGTGGCCGGGAGGGACAGTGGTGTAAATTCTGTGGGTGGCGGCAGTCAGTGAATAAGGCCAGGTCCGAAATGACAAATCCCTTATTTTGTAAATAGTCATTTCGTAAGTTTCAACTCGGACGTTGTCGACAGTCACTTGTTCAGCACTCGCGGCAACGCATTTTGGCATTAACAGTGAAAAATATTTAAGTCCAAATTTAATGCCTGAAACGGACGTAATATTTCTAGAACCTTTATTGGAATGCCACGAATATGTTATTAACTAAGAAAATAATAAATTATGCAATAGCGACTTAAAAAAAAATTGGTTGAAAAATATGTAAAGAAACCACAACACTTACGTCCTTTTTTTTACATTCCTAGTGCATTTTTCAAACAGTTATTTGTAAAAAAAAATTTCTAATTACGCATTCGCGTATGTGTTTTGAAAGTCAAAATCAGCATGGCGCTGATTTTACCATTTTGTGTTTTTTCTAACATCCACTAGATACAAAATACCAAATTATAAAATGTGTCACCATTTTTGTATACAAAATCGTGTCACGTAATCTTTATGTCATCAAAGTCTGCCATTTCGGACACGGCCTAAGTCATCTCTGGTCGATTATGTAAAGGACGGATGAGTTTAGCTAGGTGTCATCTTATAACGCGAAATGGCACAGTTCTACCTAACTTATCGTTTGACTAGCGCTGTGAAACCGTCTGAAAACACGAGTTAATGGAATCTCCTCAGGAACCAGGGCGTCAGTCAGCAGTTTACGCTAGCGACCGTCAGTGAAGGTGAGCAGTGTCTAGGAACATATCTGACGTTGCTGTGGCCACTGACCAGTGGACTAAGGCGGCAGTGGTCGGTGCATGGTGCTGGCGAGAGTTGTGGAGCAGACGTGAGTGCGCGCGCAGAGTGGCGGGGTNGACGTGACGACTGGTGATTGGTTCACGAGCCCCAGGCATGCAGCCCCTCACCCTGGCTATCTGACCGATTGACCGCGGGAGGGAGAGGTCACGTCGTAATTGGACGGCGGTGCTCTCTCGCAAGGAGAATGGGGGGACCATCGCTCGGCGGGCGCATGAAGGGTGTCTCTGAGAGGGGACGCGCGTCAACACAGCATTGCCGACTGGAGCAAAATGGCCTCCCCCTCTTCGCCACATCTGCCTCGCCCTCGGCTCACAAGGCCTCGGGCTACAGTACACACACCGAGGTCGCTGCACATCTACCCACATTCAGGCAAGGCTCTGTGAGAACACCAGTCCCGTTGGCCTTTACAGACCTGTTGGATAACGGGTACATTTACACTGTTCATTTTCAATTGGCTACGACTTAACGTAATGCCGATATATCTGATTACCTCCTTATCATTCATATTAATGTTTAAATTCAACTGTCGCAACAGAAGGAATTTTCGGTATGAAAATCACTGAATAGCACCTAAAAGTAACTTAGACAATACAAGCTATGAGAAGATATTCTGTATGTCTATTAACTTACACATGAAGCAGCCAGTTTTTATATTCTGATGTGTCAGCTGCTGCCAATACTGTTACAGCGGGAAAGCTACGCCCGTGGTTTCTGACCGCGAACTGTACAGGCCAATATTTGACGCAGGTATCCTGCATCATGCCGTAAATGAACGAGTATAACTTTACTAAGGAAATAGTGAGTTTTTTTTAAATGAATAAGCTTTGGTAGAGAATTAGTATTGCATTTCTTTTTTGCATGTTTATATAATAAATTGTATAGGTTTCATTGCTAATTAAAAATTTTCAGTCAAAGTTAGAGTTATAGAATTGAAGGCTTTGCAAATTATACATTTTTCGTTCGGAACTGTCATCAGACGTGATCAATTATAATTAATGTGTTTGTGTCTGATGTTAATAAAGGGCCTATACAGCAGCTGCTTATGAGACAGCGGAATATGCCCTCAACAACAATAGATGTCCGCCACCATGTGGACGACTGCCGTTAATGGGAGCTGTTTCCTTCTGGGTGCAGTATAGTCCATTCTCAGTTTCTTCATACTTTTTGAGTACAAATTTGAACAATTACCCCATGTATGACGTGTTTGGTGGTTTGCTAATTATGTTATGTCTCACAAGCATTTTATACTTGAGTTATCATTATAATAATATAAAAGCACCTTATTTGTGGTTAAATAGAAGTTTTGTTTATATTTTATGCGTAGAAAATAATATTCCATTCATAATTAATATGAGTGAAAACCGTGAGAATGTATGCGTGTTGGTAATGCCTAGTAATAAATAGTTATTGTGCAAAATATTAGGTATTACACTGACTGCGCACGAATGCGGTGCGTTGTCCCTTTGATATAATTGTCGAGACTCGATTAAGCTTTGTTTGCACGAGGCGGATCCGGGTGTAGAACTTAAACAGGGCTTCAAAAAAGTTTTATGTAACCATGCATGAGCTATACAAATAAATGCATTACATTCCTGTGCGACGTTTTTTATATAGGACACTGTGACTGAAAGGAGTAAGCAGTATTTTATGGTTCGTGTATACCGGACCATACACAAAATACCGTCCCATAAAGCATAAGGTTGTATACTCACTGTCGTAACTNTATGGTTCGTGTATACCGGACCATACACAAAATACCGTCCCATAAAGCATAAGGTTGTATACTCACTGTCGTAACTACAGTAGGAAAATTGCACGAGCAGAAATGCATTTAAGAACATCCCGTAGGAATACATACATCCGCCCCAAAGTTGGCACACAAGACGAAGGAAGGGGTATGCAGGNCATTTAAGAACATCCCGTAGGAATACATACATCCGCCCCAAAGTTGGCACACAAGACGAAGGAAGGGGTATGCAGGACTGATAAAAACATCAAGTCCGTGGGACATCCGAACGTTAAATGCAACACATTAATCAGACACCTCAAAAAGGCGTGTAACTACCCCGAACAGCCACATATGCAGCAATTCTCGCCAGTAACCTGACGTACAAATGCTGAATGCCTTTCCGATATATTGTGTGCCATTATTGCTAGTTGCTGTACTTGTTGGCGTAGCTGGACGATAGCTGCTGGGGAAGGGCTGTATGTAAGGCACCGTCCCAGAATGTCCCACACGTGCTCGATGGGACTCAGTACTGGAGATCTAGTGGAAGGGTAGCATGCGTACGCCGCGTAGAGCACGCTGTGCAACATGGCGTCACACCTTGTCTTGCTGGAAGATTAGTTACTGCAGTTTGTCGAGATGGTCGGAGGGCATGATTGACGCCAAAGATGTACCACGCACTCGTCATGCTGCT
>NQII01001662.1:471489-488989 GCA_002778355.1 Clitarchus hookeri
CAAAGTCACTTAAATGTTCAATTGGTGCCCGCCGTCATACTCCACTCACTGACACATGACACCACAAGTGAGTGGCAGTTGTACGGAACGTCCTGCTATCCTCTCGGAGTTAACTATATGGAGACACCCAAAGTCACTTAAATGTTCAATTGGTGCCCGCCGTCATACTCCACTCACTGACACATGACACCACAAGTGAGTGGCAGTTGTACGGAACGTCCTGCTATCCTCTCGGAGTTAACTATATGGCGTCACTCAAAGTCACTTAAATGTTCAATTGGTGCCCGCCGTCATACTCCACTCACTGACACATGACACCACAAGTGAGTGGCAGTTGTACGGAACGTCCTGCTATCCTCTTGGAGTTAACTATATGGCGACACTCAAAGTCACTTAAATGTTCAATTGGTGCCCGCCGTCATACTCCACTCACTGACACATGACACCACAAGTGAGTGGCAGTTGTACGGAACGTCCTGCTATCCTCTCGGAGTTAACTATATGGCGACACTCAAAGTCACTTAAATGTTCAATTGGTGCCCGCCGTCATACTCCAGGTATTGCAGGCACACTCTGTGACACACACACACACACACACACACACTGGAATCGCACATCTAACTGCACTCATGTTGTCAAACGACAAGTCATTTGGTCGAATGTCTACAAAATGGTGTAGGCAGGAGTGCTCATTTACTACGACTAAAGTGGCTTCTACACACATACTGGACAATGTTTAGAGTAGGTGTTCTTCAATACATTTCCACTGATGTGATTTTTTTTAAGTGAGTACTGGTGACGTTACGTGACGCAAACTTAATTAGGCGATGGCCTACGACCCGATAGATATCGCAGCGGCTGGGAGCGCTCGGATAACTCTAGAACATTGCGTACTGGAGGGATCTGGACGGAACTGAGGCGGGACTTTATGATCATGTGATACGGATTTTATTGTAAATATTGGAACTGTCAAATATAGACATCTAACTTATGAAGTAATTCAATCTGTTTTGTTAAACTGTTATGTGTGTGAGCAGTTTTTATTTAGTATCATGGTCGGCAATGGACACAGTCCAACACACCAACATAATAATTGGCATTTTGTTCAAAAATATGACCTTTATTTTTCTAACACTATCTCAGTAATAACCAATCGAAGATATATAGGCTTAATTAGGGCACAGGTAATGTTAACTTAGTCAGTAATCCCTGCATCTGCGATTTTGGACATGATACGGTAGAAAGACTTTTACGACCCGCGCCAGTCCTATTCAGCAATTGAACGGAGCACGCGGTTACACTTTGTGGCTGTGTTACAATGCGCTGAAGCGTAATTTATTGACAAAAAAATAAGCAACTAGCGCAACAACTCTCGTAGAAAAGAGTGAGTGAAAAGTTTGGACAGGGCATAACATTCAAGATCTTATACACCAACGGGAGCGAAGGGAAGTGAAGATGAAGCTGTGAGGGGATCCAGTGAGAGGAAGGGGATGGGAGTACCCCGAAAGACCCCAAAGGCAAAGGGTAACATCCGCCTCGTTTCCTGCGTGTTGACTCCGCGAATAATCGAATCCGGTTCAGTGCAGCAGGTGGCTAGTGATCTGATAATTATTTCACTGCAGTAATTGACAGTCCTTGGCTAAAATACAATACACTATTAACTTGCTGATTTTTAACGCGTGAAATCATGAGCGATTGTTGTAACAAAATAATTTAAACTAGACAGAATGATGGTTGCACAAAGATGTCAAAGAAATAAAAGTGGAACTTCCAAAGCAATAAATGTTGTAAAGTGCAATATGTGTGTTCTGATATGTCTAGGGAACCAGTAGACGGCGATAAGAGGGAATACACGGCCCAACAGAACTGGTGTTCTAACAGTGGCTGTCACTTCTAGCTAACCGTATGAGTACCTAGAAATGTGTGTGCAGACCGACGAAAGAATATTAGAGTAGAGTGCGCGTGGCCGGATGTGCAGTAACCAACTACTCAGTCATAATATCTAACTGTTTTCATTTGTCTCGGCACTGCAAAACCACCAGGCTTAGAATAAAATAAACTCTCTTTTTTTGCATAACCTAGTTTTATCACTACTAGGATAAATTATAGGTACGTTGAGTAACTATAATGAAAGCTGAAAAACCAAATATGAAAACACATTACATTACTAATGGAACAGAAAATCTTTACAGCTCAGAAGGCAAATCTTCAGCTGATGTTCAGGGGCATGCGCAAAACACCAAACACCATCCTGCGGCATTTTACGGCAAGAGGAAGTAAATTCTAGGGAGATAATTTGAGTGCAGAATGGGTTTTAACATGCTGCATAGACACTTGCAAGTCTACACCTACCATTGTTATTGCGATCAAGACCTTCCCGTGAAGTTGTCACAACTAAACTTTTGTTGCTACAATAACATTTCNCCTACCATTGTTATTGCGATCAAGACCTTCCCGTGAAGTTGTCACAACTAAACTTTTGTTGCTACAATAACATTTCTTTGTGGTGTCTACAAAAACGTTGTTTTCGCCACAGCACTTCTGGCAGGGTGAATTTAAACAATACTTTATAACCATCAAAAAAATATATTTTTTCAGTGTACCGTGTATAACATGTTCCCGTATGTTTTAACTGAAATACGTTTACGTGCGGACTCGCTCACTGGACGCTTGCGCCATGCTACCTTGTTATGCGCGGTCCAGGGCTGTGGAAGGTGTCCCACATCGACCCTCTCCTCCACTCAGGCAGAACTTATTTGCTCCGTCACCCGGTGGCAGGGGAAATGATTGACAGCCGACCTNAACCATCAAAAAAATATATTTTTTCAGTGTACCGTGTATAACATGTTCCCGTATGTTTTAACTGAAATACGTTTACGTGCGGACTCGCTCACTGGACGCTTGCGCCATGCTACCTTGTTATGCGCGGTCCAGGGCTGTGGAAGGTGTCCCACATCGACCCTCTCCTCCACTCAGGCAGAACTTCTTTGCTCCGTCACCCGGTGGCAGGGGAAATGATTGACAGCCGACCTGGCTTGCGTCACAATGTTGNAATCCTTTTCTTCCGGAAAAATCGACGACTTTAGAGGATGAGCAAGATTATTCTATTAATCTCCGTCCTCGGTGCAACCCAGCATCTCAAGAAGATTCCGAACCAGAGCCAACAACACTAAGATTAGCCCCAGCAGCCGTATAGCAGTCAGTTTTTGTGGTAGCCATCTCCCTGAAGTCCGGTAATCGGGTGAAGTTTGGTGCAGCGAGTGACATCAGCGGAGACGGACGACGGCAGAGGGTGCGAGAAGACGACCGACGATTGTTTGTGCGGTGTGGACGGAGAAAAGGGCGTGCTACCCGAAGAGTAGAGGGCTACTGTGCATGGTGGCGATGGAAACAATGTAGAACATTCCAGACTGGTGTAATGTGGACTGAATTAAGACGGGATTGTGTAAATGTGTGATACAGACTTTTTTTTTTATAAATACTGGACCTGTCAAACATGGACATGCAATTTGAAAAATAATTGAATAGGTTTTGAAGCACTAATTTATGTTGTTTTATCGCACGAATTTCTTTGACGTGATTGTGATCTGTATTCATTAAATTGCTTAATTGTAAATAGCAAGTGATAGCCATTTATGATTAGATGTAAAGTTGAGAGTATTTTCTTTTTTTTAGTGGTTGTAAATAAGACAGGATATTATTATTAACTCTGTTATTTAATTAAGTCATCGGTTCTTAAAAGAACCTGGCTAACCCCGCTGACTTTGAGAAATTGTATAAATACTTCAAAAATTGTTAAATAAAAGCCGATGTGGCAATAATATAGATGGTAAATTTCACGGGTTTGAGTCGCGACATATTATAACTTACTTCAAGAACTTACGTGTTTGTTTTATTTTGCAATGGGACTATGGCCTGTTTGACACCTCCTCACAGAGTATAAGCCAATAAGAAGCAAGTAACTAAATGCACTTTCACTCACGGCCCCTCACTGTGGAAGCTAGTAGTCAATGAACAATTGATAACTGCTTGAGTATACGAACGAGTATGGATTCTAGCTTACAGTTCTATTATCTGGTCTCTAATGATACATTTTGACACGGCGTAGTTGTCCAGAACAATCNATGGATTCTAGCTTACAGTTCTATTATCTGGTCTCTAATGATACATTTTGACACGGCGTAGTTGTCCAGAACAATTACAAGGGTTTTCATTGACTCAACCAAATGGGAAAATAATCCCCCCTCCAGATGGCATCCATAAACTGAAACAAAACTTCAGACGTGCACAGAACACCCAACATTGAAAATTAACAAACAATCATTCACGCGATAAATTAATAAGTATAGGAATGAGAACGGGTCAGAAAANACCCAACATTGAAAATTAACAAACAATCATTCACGCGATAAATTAATAAGTATAGGAATGAGAACGGGTCAGAAAATTTCGCGCGTTTAGCGATCTGTGAGCTTTTCTCATACGTAGATACATGAGAATATTGGTCGTCCCAGTGTGTAGCCAGTTTTACTCCAAACAAACTGCCTGGTGCTAATTTGCAACAGACCATCTCGAGGAATGGATGTATATAAAATAGCAATAAATTATTATTTTAATATAGGGCCAAACTGTGATTAGAATTGTCATATAGCTTCAATTAACATTTTTAAATTCATGTTCTGATTAAAACAAACCAATTAAGAAATAGTTAATATCTTAGAAGTAGGATATATCTGGTAAGAATATTTTTACATTTCTTATTTTAATTTTAAGATTTTCATAAAGGAGTAAAGCGAATGAGCAAAAAGGGTAATATATTGCGTCATGGGTGTCAAGCCGCAACGTCTTCTGTGAGAATTCGTATTTTTTATCTTTGTTAAGATACAAAGAAAAGAGGGTGAGCTCTGTTGGACATTCAGCCAGTGGGAAAATACTCGCCCCACGTCGCTGGCCATGATCAGCATAATATCCTTCACAGAGGAATTAAATATTAAAATTGTTACTATTAATGATTTCACAATTTTTATTTAATAGAATAAATGGGACGTCTAGAATCAAGGGGGAAGTTCGCTTTTGTCTAATACGGGAGAAGCCTATTGGCCAGGCAGCTTTCTCGCCTTTGAAACGACTCGGGCTAAAGGATGTGTTGTGTTGTAAGTTGCTTAAGCTGGAGTCGCCGAGAGGACCGGCGCGCCCCACAGGGTCACGGAAGAAGCCGTGATTCGTATTGTTAATATCCCGAACACGAATTGTACTCGCGACTGTCACCAAGAGAGCCAGCGTGGCGTTGCCCGCTGGATCGTGGACGACGCCATTGCTTCCGTGATGTTCGTTTAGATTAAATATAAAAGAGTCTGTAAAGTCGGTTCGTGACGCTTCAGATTCGCAACAAGGCATGGAATAAGTACAGCGTTTCAGAATCGTCTGTTGTTTTAGAGACTCGTAATTTGGAAGCCATCCAGTGTAGAAAACCACGGGTTTGNGGGGGGGGTGGTGGTTTGTTAGTGGGATCATGACATAGAGTTTTTGAGAACAATGTGGACTTATTAATGGCTAACCCACTACCTATCAAGTATCCGGTCAACCGTTAACCAAACTAAATGAATGTAATACACATTTGTTTCACCTTTTAAGGAGAAAAATAAAAATAAAATTTTAATTGGTCAGAGAAAAACAACATTAAAGATGCGCATTTTGTAAGCAATGAACTCTGGGTAAGTAGAGTGTAAACAAAAGGTAAACAAAAGAGAAGGAGACGTTACAAGGTCTAGGTTTTATTGAACGTCTGTTATAAGTCCAGGGTCTCCAGAAGTGTCTAATAAATTCTTTTCAAGTTATTGGATGTTCGTGCTTAGTTGGGACTTTTGAAATTGAAGTAAGAAAAACGCCCTTACTACATTCTTCATGGACATAATATATTATTCTGACATGCTCCCAACGAAGTTGGTAATGTGATATAAAGATCTGCATCACGACTTAACGTCGTATTGAAAGTGCCATGTTTGAATTTACGAACACTTAATTTATTTTATTTATGTAATTCCTGTTTGCTTTATGGACGCAAGGGCGATACATACTAACGTTCCCAACAACTTAACAGTTTTACTTTATCGGCGCATGGATAAAGTGATCGAGTCCTTGTGAATGTTCATTTTACATACGGCGGAAGGATACAATATCTGAGTCCTGAGGTAGTTTTTAAGCAGTGCTATCGAAAGTTCTCAAATAACCGGTAACAGTCCATGCAAAGATGGTTAAAGTGTACCCATGTGAAGAGTATATATAGCCAGTCTTCAAACGAATGTGCGAAGTTGTCGGGTTTACGGCGGCGAGGAACAAAGAGAGCTAAGAAGGTAGAAGGGGAGAGGTCGGGGGACAAGTTGTCCGGGGCAGGCGGCGCTGACCAGCTGCGGACAGGCCATAAATCAGCTGACCCGGTGGTGGGGCGGGAGGCGCGTGCCCGGGGCTTGTTGCTACACNCGGGAGGCGCGTGCCCGGGGCTTGTTGCTACACGCCCCAGATGAACTGGCCGCACTGGTCAAGCCGCGTGCATAAATCAGACGGCTGCCGGCCCCCTGGGGGGCAGCGACACGCCCCGCCTGGCCGGGTAAACAAGTCCTTTGTGCGGCCCGCCCCTCGCACTCAGGCGGGCGACTCTCTCCTCTTCTTCATTAACTACTGCATTAACACGCGTTAGGCGCCAAGTAATACCTTCATTGGAGTCTCCGAGCTATTGCACGACAATAAAGGAAATCCTATGCCACGGTCTCATGAGACGCAGGACTACTTCGCTACACGCAAGTTCAGTTCTGTTCACGGTTATATTCGCTCTGAAATGGTTCAAAACACAATCTCCTCTAGTTATAAGTAAACTGCTTTTGTAAGTAACATCAGACTTTTCTTCAGTGTTGCACTACAATTGTCTTCTGGAAAGTAGCTAAATATTGTTATTAAGATTACTGAAAGTGACGGAATTTTTTGCATTCGTTGAAACAAATAAAAACCAAGCCAGATAACAAATTAATTGGTAGTATTATATTCAAAGTAAGATTAGTTTACTGATATAAAAAAATTAAAATAAACAGTTATATGTTTTGAAAGCTATTTAGTTAACGGACGAGAGTACGATTGTGGGCCATCGATACCGTAATTACCTTCTGCAATGCGCATTTACACCCATAAATTTCATCATCATGGACCCCCAAAACTAACCAAAGATAATGCGCGAATGCATAATTTAAAAAATCATCGTTAAAAATAGTTGTAGTCACAAGGAAGAACTGTGCAGGAATGAAATGTGGTAAGCAGGTTTGACAGCGTGAGACATGCATATCATTCACGTTTCACTCGGCTGTGCAAATGACGTCGGCAAGGCCGATTCTTATTGCTGTACTTGCCTGAATATATGAGATTCTCCCAGTGTGCATGCTTTCCATTCTGACTCATTTTTCTGTGTCGGTAACACCCCTCCAAAGTGTAGGATGTCTCGGAGACGAGTTCAACAGCACCGTTGAGCAAATATATAGGGGCCTACACTAAAGCAGCCACGGAATAAGGAAAAGTCTGCCCAGTTTTTCATGTTAGTTCTTGGTATGATTCAGAGAGGTGCTGGTGTTCTCTACTGGAAGTTAGCAGGCAGTAGACGATGGAGCAATCAAAATACTTCGCCAACCGTGCGGTTTTGCTAGTTCTGCAGCCGGCAAAAGTAGGTAATCACCCTGGCCTCGGCTCACCCACGTGTTCGTTCACGGTCGGCTAAAGCGAACCTGTCACATGCGACTTATCAGCTTTTGTTGCAACTGTGAATACCCAACTCATGATTTACTAGTGCTGAACATGGTATGTGTTTCGTTTCTGTCGTAGAATTGTGTTTGTGCTGAAATTCGCAGGGAACTACTATTTCGTTTTATTTACCTCTGCGAAAATTAATTATCATAAATTTATAACGGTCATTGTTTTTAATTACAACTTATAAATTTACTATAGTTTAGGTGTTTATGATAAAATATGAGTTCTGTAAGCACTTACAATTGCTAATTCGATATTAATCATGAATGATATCATACATCATAGTAGGGTTTTCATTCCGTTCTTATGTGAAAGGAAATTGACAGGAAATGATTGTTCGCTAGTCTATAAATATATGTTAGGCGCACGAAGGTCTACAATGTGACTCAGTGTTTACAGTTTAAGGTTGTGATGTACTACAAAGGTGACTGTTTGTACAAATAAACAGTGTGTTAAATTTGTCGATTCAAGTGCCATTAAGTCTGTGTCCGAACCTAGGAATGCACTTATATACATAAGCACACTCCACTCGGCTCGATACTTGATACATTCCGACAGGCATACTTATTTGCATCTGTTACAGCAACTAGCCAGCTGATAAGATTCTGAACGGAAAACAAATACTGAATCTGTGCTGGAACGTAAGTGCAGAGATTTAATATTATCAATCCATTAGGAGCTGTAGCTAAAAAATGCGCATGCTAATGATAGTGTTACTATTAATAAAAAATATACACTTTGTCAAGAAAGGAATGTATAAGTGTTTGACGCAATAAACGCAGTTGTCTGTAATGTATTATTAAAACTGGTAAAAACTAGAGGTAAATTTTATTTTAACACTAACAATGACTAAATAACTATTAATTTTCTAATTTTGATTAAATTTTCACACTCATCCGTTCCTTGCCTTGTATAAATTTGGCGGTGTTCTCACTGCCCTGCATATTAACTATAAATTCATTGCCACGCTCAGTTTATAACAAATCACGAAGGAAACTGGTTATATTTATCCCGGCCCTTCTAGATTATTAAAGGTTAAAGAGTGTACATTGTTAAGAACTTTTCTCACAGGTTTTTTCCGAAAGTTAATTCCTCCATACCACTCTTTACAAAAATATATATATTAAGAATAACAATTATGAACTAAATACAAATCGCTTTTCAAAATGTTTATAAGGTCGCGAGACGTACACACATTCGTTTCCTCCTGGACGCGCGTACGTCATTTCCCGAGGCATGTACAGTTACGTACTTAGACGAATGCGAACGCTGTATGAGTGTGCATCTCATTAAGTAGACAACCTTTTGCTAACTGCGGGAAAAGATCATTGATGATCGCTTATAAGGCTCAACTCTAACAGACGTTTGTTTTAAAGCGACAATACCATTGCCGTCTTTGTAAGAACCATGTTTACAATAATGATGTACATTAGCTGATATTGTCCGAAAAGCTGACAGCTATGTGTGGTTACAGTTACATAAGTATAACAAAGCACACCATTTTATATTCTACACTAACACATCGAATTCATAACAGTGCGAAAAACGTTGATACTGAAGTTTTTATTAGTATTGTTAACACTAACGAACGCATGAAATCTAGACATAACAAAGAAAGTCGCAATATTCTACTTCCGACTACATAACAGAATATACATTTTTCTACACTAAACATCGGTTGGATGCAATGACTCGGTGCAATCGCTTATAATTAATCTAAGTTTACAATAACAAAATTATGCATTAAGGATTATGCAGTAGGCGCTTATCTGTCACATGGAAACCCGTCTTCTGTATTTGCAGTTTCCAATATGGTTGTAATTCGTATTTCTAGCCAATGGAAACAGGCAAGCAGATAGAAGTGGGAAGGACAGTGTCAACTTTTTGATCAAGAAACTGCTGAAATAATTGGATTTGAATCACGCTGTGAATGTATAAGTAGGTTATAAGGTAAAGCGGGAAGTGCAATTTTAGTGTTCTGTTTTTTCCGTAAGCGTCATAATGCTGGTAACCCGACTTAATGAGTTTGGCTGAAATGGATCCACGTGATATTATTTGTATGACACCTTTATGTGCTGGCACTGTCTTCCAACAAATTATAAAACGTGGACACATTATCTTATCTCTTATTTACTTTCCGCTACGACTGCTATCTCATCTTGCATGTTATCTATAGAATTCTCTTATCAGTTGCATGCTTCAACATGGCGGTGGGTTGACATAGTAACATGGCGATCGGTTGTCTCCTCGGCTCCTTTCCCAAGTCCCCTCTATGCCCAAATATTGAAAATTTTTATTTTTAATAATTTTTTAAGAAACTATTTATACATTTTAAATAATTTGTTTATAAATTTTAATCGATTTTAAATAATTTTTTTTATAAATATTTGAAATTTGTTGGTATTTTTTGGTGTTTTCAATGTTAAAGGTCATTGGGGACAAGGTCAAAGGTCAAGGTCACCGACATCCAATATGGCGGACTATATGGCCGCCGGGGACTGGACAGCTCCTACGCTCCGATTTCCTTCTCCCTTGGCCGAAAACATACCAAATCATACTTATTCCGTAGTTTCACATACTTGAGGAATTAATACCGTGATCTGGCCCATTGAAATGATAATTTTATATGTGGCAGAAGAATACACAACATGCATACAAGAAGATCATGAGCTGGGCTTTCAAAAGTGCTCAGTTTACCGTGAACAGCATGTTAGAATACATTTTAGGTGCTAAACATGGGTGTACGCTGTTGCAGTTATTACCAAATTCTCAATGATCCGGTCAGATACGGGAGGGAGGGGATGTACTTACTCGAGCAGCATCGAATGGCAAAAAACCAACCTGCTAATGTGTTTACAGAGTATTGAAATTTTCCATGAGCTCCAATTTTTTTCCCTTCATAATATCACCAGCGTTTTCCATAACCATCAAAACCTGTATTAAATATAATCCAAAATGTGTTGCTTCGTGTAGTCCCGCAGGTTAAATATGTTAATTATCAGCTTCCGCGCTTTGTTTTGCCAGGCAGGCAGGAAGGTGGTTGATTGTTATTGATGGCAGATGGCGGCAGCGTGATGGGACTGGCGGGGCTGGAGTGTGCAGGAAAAATCGCGGGCTGCCTCTGAGGGGGAGTGGCGGACTGCAGGCAGAGATGGATGGAAAGACGGTGGCTGGCGATGGAGATGTAGCGGGGGAGGTGTTTACTGCGCTGCCAGTCCCGCCAACTGCCGTGATGGATGGCGAGCTGATATTAGCGACGCCGTGCGCCGACCTGCCATTCTCTCCTCGCTGGGAAGGAGCGACAGCATCTCGTGGCAGGCCCCGCCCGCAGGGCAGCCATGCACTGCCCGCACCTGCTGGACCAACTTACCTTCAAGTCCTGCACTTCCCGGACTTCCTTTCTCTTCATTTCTGTAGTTGCTGGTCCAGCTTTAACTATGTCACACTCTTGCTGGCATAATTTTCCTCAAGGCGATTAGAGTAAGGTAAAAAATGATCACAGTTCGTCATCATCTTACAGCATGTTATAATGTCATGATCCCTTAGTTATGTTTACAAATGCCTCTTAGAGCATAGACAATTTGTAGGAACGTTAGAAGCTCAGTTCCAGGTACATTCTTAAGAGATTCGCGGAGACTTCAGAAGTTCACTCACACTAACCTAACACCTATTACACAACACGTGTTTTATTGTTACCATTTTCTCAAAGTCAGTGGGCTAAACCTTGTTCGTTAAGAGATGGAGGTCTCAATTAAATAAAATAGTTAATTAAAATTTCCTAATTTATTTAAAATAACTTCAACGATAATACCTTACTCTCTATATATCTCAATAAATTGATACATTTGGCTATTTACAATTAATAATTTCAATCAGTAGAGTTTACAATTACATCAAAGAAATTAATGTAATTAAATAACTAATATCAGTCACACTTGACAGAGTATCAAAACCCAATGAATTACTTTATAAATTATACGTACATATATGACAGTTCAAATATTTACAATAAAGTCCGTAACACAGTCCCGCCTCAGTTTAGTCCATATCCTACAAGTCCGCAATGTTCTAGAGAGTCGTCCGTCCTCTTCACCGATGTTCCTCATCGCACTCGACTTCACCTCGGTTACCTCGCTTAGTAAAATTCTTGTACCAACCGACTGCCAACCCTCAGGCCACTGCGACATTTATAGGGTCGTAGGCCCTCGCCGAGAAATTGCTCCAAATTCCGCGTTGCGCCGAGGGTCCTAGTTCCCAGAATATTTTTGCGCATCCTCTTAATTTGTCGGCTACCCCGGGAGGGAGAGGAGGGGGTGAGACACCGCGCCGGCCAGGTTAGGTGTCAATCATTCCCGGCCGCCCGACGATGGGTCCACGAGCGGGTCTGCTTGGGAGGAGGGGAGGGTTGAGGTGAATCAACCCCCACAGAGCCGAGTCCGCGTATAGTGCCCGCGCCCCATGATGCAGTAGGTGCGTAACAATATATAAAATAAATATCAGTGAATTCATAAACGTTATTTGCAACAGTTAATTAATTTTAAACATAAAAATATAGTATTCACCAACGGTCGCAAAGATTTGCAGTTGATTGAGTTGTATTTTCTCGAAGCTTTTCATCTGCTTGTCAAACTTTTACTCAACTTTTCCAGTTACTCGACGATTTTTTCCGAAGTCCTGCAAATGCTGGGCCGTCTTTTTCTTAAGTCCTGCTTACGCTGGTCTAACATTTCCTTAGTTCTGCAATTTTCGAACCAACTTCCCATGAATAATGCAGCTTCTCGTTTAATTCTCTATAAAATAGTGAAATTAATAAGCTATATTTTCATAAAATACTGCAGTTTTAGGTCTAACTTTACGAAGGGTTCTGCATCTGCATCACTTACTCAAACCGAGTCTACATCGGTTAGTCCAGCTCGCCATTGTTTGTTGCGAAGTAAAAATTCCCATTAACACAGCTATAAATATGAAAAACTGTTATAGTAGACTATGTGTTACAGAGAAAGCAAAACGACCCACTTATTCATTAATATACTTTAGGGAATTACCATACGCTCTCTGAAAGACTTGGCACAATCTAAAAACAGTTTATTTATTGCATTACACGATTTGTTTCCAAAAAGGTATTTATAGTTTAATATAACCCAATGAAAAAAAGGTTGGCAGAAATAAAATATATTTTTTGATCTACGCCAGGTAATCCATGGGCAGTTACGTTAACGTGGAGTGGATATTGCCCGCCAATGGTTTCTCGCCATCTATTTCTTCTTCTAGTAAGATATCTCCTGTTTTACCAGCACCATCGACTTCTTCAGCTGTGATGGCTACATCACTAGTAGCATCTACTGCCACCAGTGCAGTACCTATGTTTCAGATTGGTATGGCGCCAGCGACTTCTTCAGCTGTGATGGCTACATCACTAGTAGCATCTACTTCCACTAGTGCAGTACCTATGTTTCAGATTGGTATGGCGCCAGCGACTTCTTCAGCTGTGATGGCTACATCACTAGTAGCATCTACTTCCACTAGTGCAGTACCTAAGTTTCAGATTGGTATGGCGCCAGCGACTTCTTCAGCTGTGACACCTACATGACTTCCAGCATCTACTGCCACCAGTGCAGCACTATTATCTACAGATGGTACATTACCATCGACTACTTCAGCTGTGACGCCTACGCAATTCCAAGGGAGCCATCGAACTTTTCGACTGAGGTACCTAGAACACCGTTGCTGGCGTTACCTGGTTCTTTAGCTCCAGCACCTGCATCTCCAACAGATCCGTCCGAGTTTTTGCCTGAACCACTACGTCGTCATCAGTGTGACTTTTATGAAAAGACATTTGCTTTCGGCTACGGTGTACGGCGCCATGAAAGCTTTCATTGTGACAGGAATCCCTGTCGCATGTCATATTTGTGTGAGAGGTGCGGTAATAAATTCAGCCATACCGATCATTTACTCAGACATGCAAAGACCTGTAAAAGTAAAGTGAATTTCTCATTAGTAACTCGCTACCAGGTTTGCTGCAAGCAGGTCTCTTGTCACTTCGGTACATGTCCTCAAAAATGTAGTTACCTACATAACATTCCCTGCACAGTGTGTCGGTGTAATAAATGTCACGATATTTTCGCACAAGTGCGAATAGCGAGATGCATAAAAGACTATAACCTACAACACATTTGCTTATATTGAGATGTATTTATATCGCATAATATTGTAATATTTTTTCGAGGGAATGAATGACTTTTTTAATTTAATTGAATAAAAAATGTCTGTAATTAAAATTGTATTTTCTTTTTAATTTTTTTACAAATAATATAGATTTAATCAATTGTGCATGTAGTCAAAGCCCAGCATGATGCATGGAGGTAAACTGCTAATTGGAATAAATTTTTTTTAATAGGATGATAATTTCAGATTTTCCAATGCCTGTAAAAATATGAGTGTCGACAGCTCGCCTGGCGGCTCAATTGGAAACTTGCCTGGTGTTGAAATCGAGAAATTAACCTCCTCTATGTGCTGAAAATATAATCCAATATAGAGGGTGCCAACAGCGCCACCTTTACTTCACAAACATAAACAAATATGGCTTCCACCTGGTGGCTAAATCACCATTTCGTCCGGTGGTTAAATTGTGAAAATAGCTTTACCTATGTGTTGAAAATGAAAACAAATGGCAAATGAATAAAACCAAGCTGCTTCTATGCGATATAATGAGTANTGAGGGGGGGGGGGGGTGGCCTGCCGACAAATTAACTAAGGCAAGTAATTGTTCGTTAAAATAACCAATAAGAAATTGGTAAGGATGGTAGAGTGACCTCTTGAAATGTAAGTTTGTTTAATAAGTTTTATAATATTAAATTTTAAAATAAATTTTAAAATTTTGTTTTGTATTTTTACAATTTTTTGAGAATTTTTTGACTTTAACATTATCCAATGACAAAGTCAACTGTTTAGGGGACACTGGTCGGCATGGCGACGGCTGGTCATTTCGGGAGCTTGGTTAATCCACCTGTTATGGAACCCCAGACCTCCTACATGTACATCTTTATATGATAATTTAAAAAAAAATTGTATATATTTTTTTATATTTTGAAATATTTTTTGTATTCAAGGTTACGGGCACAGGGTCACGGTGAAGTTCATGGGCCATAGTTAACCAGATTCAATATGGCGGCCGGCCGGCTCCTATTCCCTATCTCCTTGCGACTGACTTCTCTATTTCATTCTATTAAGGGGTGTCCCTAGTTGTCATGTGGGTCTCATTGTAAGCAGCTGTGTCTATAATTAAAATAAAACTATTAAAAATTGCAATGTTATTAATTTTTCAAGGGCAACAGAACGTCTATATTTTGCTGCAAATTCATATATTTGGTTACTGAGACATAAATGTGGTTAGCGAAAATTGAGACAGTCAGCAAAATACGCTGCATTTAAAGCCTGTTTACGATAATTATTCTTCTTTAAAACAGTGTTTTAAGCTATAGTGACAATGCTGTATCTTTTCCGAACAGATTGCTGTGTTAAAACGCTGTAGTCACCGTTTAGAATTCCGAGGATGCAGAACACACGAACGCACGCGAAGGTTTTTCATTCTATTTTCCATCGCCGTCACAACGCTTTCTTACGGCCGGCCGGTCATAACCCTGAGGCGTTTACAATTGTTCGCTATGGAGGTCCCTCAACAGTGTTAGGTGAGAGTGAAAGTGATTGGTGTTTTCATAAATACTATAACGAACATCAATATTATAGATTACGCCTAACTATATTATAGCTTTTCATTACATAAGTATCGTATATGTTTAACTATTTTGCCTTTTGAAATAACTCGGCACTAAAAGCTTTAATTCAATACTTAACCACAAAAAAATATTCTCACTTTAATTATTGCAATTATAGCTATCTTTTTACCCCTATTGTAATACCAACTTTCTCCAGGTTTGGTCTAGTTAAGACACTTCGCATTTGCTAACAGGGTGGAATTTTTCGCTATGCTATATTATTTCATAAATTACGTTACCTAGGCTAAACCCAAACAGAGACAACCAAACGACTATTCTTATTTAATTTTTACACTGTCAAATTAACAGGAAACATTATAAATATCAAAATCGTGATAG
This sequence comes from Clitarchus hookeri, assembly GCA_002778355.1. Taxonomy (NCBI): domain Eukaryota; kingdom Metazoa; phylum Arthropoda; class Insecta; order Phasmatodea; family Phasmatidae; genus Clitarchus; species Clitarchus hookeri. The sequence continues at coordinate 487,392 of NQII01001662.1, forward strand.
ATTGTGTTTACCTACCTCTCTGTTCTATTTTATTTAAGTGCCAATACTACTGTATTTAAAAAGTAAAAGACACATGCGTTTTGAAACGTTGTGTTTATATCGTAATTTATTAATACTAATTATTTAAAGACGTCCTTTTTCATTATGGTATCATAAAAAAAGTGGTACACGCACCAATTAAAAATTATGTAATAGTTTGATTAAAATGTGAAAGAGTATAAAATTAAATGTGTTTAATCGTGTTGGAAAACTTGAAATTAAATTCAGCTGATAGTTGAATCGTTATTAAATATACATTTTACGTTGTTTCTCGTATCAACATTAGCTCCAGTCTGAAGTACCAGTTTTTGGCGGGTAGAAACTCCAGTATCAACTGTTAGGGAGTTCCTTTGTCTCTATGAGTAAAATGATATTGAGTAACCTAGAAAGTATGCTAATGATCGTTCATCTTTCTAAAGCTGTCGGCCTTATATGTGTCAACGTTCACAACAGGTCAAGTCCTCATTTCATTTACAGTAGTGTAACATTCTAATTCGGAAATATTATTTCGCATTAAAATTTATTTAAAAAAGTGTAGGGGATGCACAAAAAATTTATATACACTTAATGAGCCACTTATTTATAAACCAACAACGCATGTAGGCATATATTCACGTTTTGCTACCTAATAACACCGTATTAATTACAAAATAGGCGGCAAGCCTTCTTGAAGGTTTTAAATGCAGGAACGGTGACCAGTGATGGCAAAATATTTATTTTTACAAATACCAAAGGGATACCCGATTGTGCCCTAGTGACGATTTTCCAGACGAGTTACAGAAACGAGGGCCAAAGGGAATGAACAAGTGTATTTCAAGTGCAGCGTGTTAGGTAATTAACAAGTTTATGGCACATTTATGAAAACGAGTTTGCGTAATTCTTATAACGGTATTTATATGATGACGTTTAGTTCATCCATGCTTATTAATGTCGTTAAAAATGATTATTAATTTTTTTAATAAATATTTTTTTTTTTCAATATTAGGTGGGAAGTTAGCTGCTCTTACAGAAAATCTGCTGTGTGCACCTCAGATATCAAGTCTGCAGAAATGTGTTTCAAATAAAACCTTTTATTTACGTTCTTTAGACAATTCACCCAATTTAATAGCATGTTTCTTTGCCACAGAGTTCAGTTAATGCAGCGCATGCAATTTGGTGTATTCTCTGCTCCAACGTACAATCAAGGCCCTGCGTACAGAAAGTACTAGAGTAACGCCTCTACAGATAATTCTGAAATCATATTGGATTTGGAAAGTATAATCTTGTACGTTATTAATGTAAATAAAATTTTCAATTAATGACATTTATACATTTAAACAAACTTGAAAATAATTTCAGGAAACTCACATTTCAGAAGTTTAGTTTTCTGAAGACAGTCATGGAATCAACGTAATTTCATGTTATCTGCTTCAAAAAAATGTTTACGTTTTAAAACCCATTTAATCGCAATAAGTTTTTAAATACAGTATCTGAATGTAAAAAAAAAATGTCTGGACAAAAAAATAGAATCTCAAAACAAACTCATTCTTATATAGTAATATCAACGTATAAAAAGTCAC
>NQII01001662.1:493989-495776 GCA_002778355.1 Clitarchus hookeri
CATTATCACATAGTTGACCTTTATATGGTTTGGCACTTCAATTTACCGGCACAATTCCAGTTCGGAGTGTTTGTGGAAAGCCGCAGTCAAGTTGGTCAAATTGCATATGAGAAAAGTGATTGGAGAATAAATACTTACCTTCAAGGAGTTAGCAACACTCTTCAGTGAAATATCAGGAATTTTAAACTCCAGACCATTATGTCCCTCTCTCGATGGATCCCTCAGAATTTGAAGTCCTTATTGTGGAGCACTTTTTGAATAGTGCTCCTTTTATTGGGGTACCAGAACAAGACCTATCTCACATAGTGAATGATCGTCTCGATCGATGGCAATTACCAAGTAAGTTAAAACAGTGCATCTGGAAACGATGGAGCACCGAGTATCTCCCTACACTTGGTCAAAGAACTAAATGGAATGTTGCAACTCCCAATGCTGCAGAAGACATGCTAGTCCTGGTGAAGGACTCAAACTGGCCACCATTGAAATAGAGAACTGCCAGAATCATTAAAACTCATCCTGATGAAAATGGTGTTGTCAGAGTTGCGACTCTAAGAATCGCAATGATGAACTTTTTCGGCCTGTTTCGAAGATATGTCCATTGCCACTAATCTAAGTGTGTATCTGTTAATATACGAGACAGTATTATCATGTGACTGTTGTAATCTCTTGTCTTAATTTGAATTTTTGTGATTGCATTTGTTGTCTTGCTGTCAAGATAGCGAGCAGTAAACTTTGTTCGCTGATATGTGCAACTAAATCTGTGTTATTTATTTGGCAAAATAAACATTGTCATTCTAATATACTGTAAATTTATTTTATTGATGTGAATAGGCATTGTTCAATTTAAAAAAAACCTTTTTCAAGAAATAATAATTTTAATACTTTTCAAAATCTGTGCCTGGGCTGCAGTTATGAGCTCTTGTCTAAACTTCAACTCCGCACATCAATAGCACCTTTCATTTTCGAAATATTTGTGTTGCATGTTTTAGGTGGTTCAGCCGAAATAGTGAAAGTTTCATGAAACCACTCTCTACATGAAACACACTGAATTCAGTCTAATTTCTCTCTTGTAAGATAATAATTTGTTGAGACACTAAGCAAAAATTTCGTTTCTTTCTTCATATGATTCACTCATACTGATTGGTAAATATTCTTTTCTTCTTCGCATGCTTACTTTACCTTTCATGATTTCCTTGTCTTATTGTTTACAGCTTTCCTTGTTTATAATTTATTTTTCTTTCCTTGAATTGAAACAAGTTCGTCCGAAAAATGGAGACCGCAGGTACTGGACTCAACTCCGCCATATGCTTCATTGGTGTTTGCTGTGTCAGATCAACTTGTTAATTTGTGATTGGTCACAAATCCTAGATTCAAAACACTGATTCAACAACAAAGATGGTGAATTGGTCCTAGGAGTCTGCATTCCGTTCATTTGCAGTGACTGAAGGTATGGCCGGATCACTGGTCCTTGGTAACAATAATGAAGAATAGGAATGTGTAGATGACACTTATGTAGGCCTTTGTAGGCTTATCAGTATTCCTAAGCACATCTGTGGGTCCACCAACGCAGTATTTTCTTCTTTGTGCGTCTTCTAGAGGTTGTTAAGGTTGAGATCACCCCGAGCTGTGGTTTTGGAGGAAGGTGATTCACACTGTTCTCTAAAGGTCCAATTTCCTACTGAAGTAAACACAGGGCGATTGGAGTTCAAAAAACAATCTCGTTTTATTATTCCTTGACAAGTTATAATTCACTCACGAGCTCTAGAGACAACTCCCTCCCGTTTATA
>NQII01001662.1:496890-534788 GCA_002778355.1 Clitarchus hookeri
GGTTTTATTGCGGTGAAGCCCGGGGTCGTGGGACCTCGGCGTATCTTGGGGCGGCTGCCCAGTGTAGCTGTGTTCGTGCCCTGGTGGCTTCCGTTGCCTCCGGATGCCGCCTGCACGTGCAGAAAACTTGGGTGGCCCGTCTTTGCAGCTGTGAGGCGCGGGATCCTTTATTTGGACACGTTCTCCGCCCTTAATATTTATTGGTGTAGACCGTCGGCAGGCTTCGCTAGCGCATGTGTTCTGGCGGCAAAAAATGCCTGGACGCGGGGAGCGTCAATGTGTGTGAGTTCATCATGAAATCTTCTTCTACAGAATTATGATCGGGATTATCAGAACTTGAAACATCACAATTTCTGAAAAAGTGATCTAGTATTGCATTTCAACTCAACGGGTGGGCCGATATTTCTGTTGCATGAAAACCAGCAGTATCAATACCATATTTGCAATTTACAGCCTTACGTTTTATATTTACATTGTTAAGCAATACAATTCATATACGTTTTTTATGGTGCTCTAGGAAACGACTTGACGAAAGTGCAGTTATCTTTCGAAATAGATTTATTAAAGTTAACATCCAGAAGTAAGTAGCATTCGATCTCGCTGCAATGAGAGCTCTCGCTCTTAAACTCTTTGCTCGTCCGTCTTTCATTGTATGGTGTATTGTACGAGTACAAATAGTAATATGCACCGGCCTTGGGATAAGATTTGTAGCGATATCATAAATTACCATGTCAGAAATACCTGGAAATATTTTCAACAAATTGATATCTCCTTGTCCAAATTAAATAACAGCACTAACACCTATGAAAATATTGTCTAAATTATTACCATATATCATTTATTACTTTCAATAGAACTGCCGTATTAAAAAATGTGTTAGATAATAATGCAACTGCCATAAGCATATTCTATTGGTATAAATTAGAAATTTGCTTGATGTAGCTATGTAGGTATATATGTATTTCTGGGCCTCTCTCCCACAGTCTACTTGGGCATTTCTCCTTTAGTATGGGAGAGATGCTCAATGTGAATATAAAATACGTGTCTAGAGCAATGTAGCCGTCACAGAAAGTACGTCCAATGCCAAGAACGTAGTTTCATTACAGGTTTTACAAAACGCAGGATTTAAAGTTCTTCAAGCCTACGTAGGCCTTATGAAATATGCATCTAACATACACACAATATTACAACACAATGCACGTAATAATTTTACTTACATTTTTGGTCAGATATTAAGTATGGAAAACAAAACAAAAATGCGTCATTTGGACTTGGTTCGTGTAGTTTGGACTGGGAACAGCACACGCTGCTATTCAGGCCGCACGCCTGGTGGCACTCTGTGAGTTAGACAGGATGGGCGGCTCTCCAACTGGAGCACCGCCCCCACATTTACACCAGATCTTAAGCAGGCATTTCAATAGTGCTCAGTTTACCATGCAAATCCTGTAAAGATGCGTTCCTTTTTTACATCAATGTTATTATTATTAATTTTTGTTTTTACGATTTTGCAGTTTCTAACACGAGAACATGCAAAGTAGCGATGAAGCAAGTGCTTTACGTTCGGTAACTTATACAGACAGGAAGTAGGCCTACTGCTCATAGAAAACATAGATAACGTTTAGATCAGCGCGCTTTACAATATTAACAACCCCTCCTTTTTTTTCGTTAATAATAAAGGCGATTAAGGACTAATTTGTGGCTGAGAAGCGTTACTCAAAAAAGTTACAATAAATGTAGGCGCTGGATAATAGTGGAAGAATTAGCTGCTGACAAGGTAGACACCGCTGCGTGTAGCTAATTGCNAATAAATGTAGGCGCTGGATAATAGTGGAAGAATTAGCTGCTGACAAGGTAGACACCGCTGCGTGTAGCTAATTGCACAATTTTATTTATTTTACTGAATTCACACAAATTATATAACTTTCAGGGAGGCAGTATTACAGATGTAATTAACTTAAACGTTCATAATCATGTAACAAGGCTCGAAGTTTCNATAACTTTCAGGGAGGCAGTATTACAGATGTAATTAACTTAAACGTTCATAATCATGTAACAAGGCTCGAAGTTTCACAGTTTCCACAATAGTCAGCAACCAGACATGTGAGGTAGGATTAAGTTGATCTAATTTGTGCCACCAGAGCCAAATTGGACTGTAAATTCATGAATTAATTTTTTTCTTAATTATATAAACCCAGTTGTTTTAATAAGTACAGAATCCCTTGCAGCAAACACAGGACTTACTAGGGCCTTGTTTGCCAAAATCTTGCCGCCTAATCGTCTGACGTTTCTGTTACAGAGATGCGTTCCTTCTCGCTTTTGTAAAAGTTACAACTCTGTCTGGCGTCAGCACAAGCATGTCTAAANCTGTTACAGAGATGCGTTCCTTCTCGCTTTTGTAAAAGTTACAACTCTGTCTGGCGTCAGCACAAGCATGTCTAACACGCAAACTGTGACTGATTATTATTGTGTTTGGCAATAACATTAAATAAATAAGACTTACAATTTTAAAACGTATTCTAAGCATCTACAGACTTTCGCACAAAGCCTTGAACGTGCGTCCTTCTTGGAGATGGCTGTGTGAAGCTTGTAGGGCGATCCCAGCACTATAACTGCCCTTTGTTAATTCAGCACCTAGGTACATCTTTTATGCTCAATTTGTATCCTTTCATCATACGAAAAATGTACGTTTCCAAAGACATGATCACGTTATTCATGCGTTGATTAATCGCCCGTGGAATCGTTAGGAAGGTACAATTTGTTGCTAATGGTAGGCGCCTATATGTTAGGAAGGTACAATTTGTCGCTAATGGTAGGGGCCTATATGTTAGGAAGGTACAATTTGTTGCTAATGGTAGGGGCCTATATGAGAATTATTACTTTTATGAACATAAAGAAAAACTAACTGAAATAAATTCCGTACTTACAATATTTAAACGCACCACTTTTGGTACGATGTTATAACATGGTATTATTTTTCTTACATTGCTGCCAACATTATTGGGAGCAAACCAACCGGCGTCTCCGTTAACACATGTCCGTGCCTTAGGAGCAGGGATATTATTATTTTACAGAATGACTTCATACGTACTCTTCAATCAATCGCCAATCACCTATAATAAACAGAACATATGTTTTTTTTTCGTAGCTTTGGCCTTATTGCAAACAGAGATTTTGTGGTGCAAAAATGGCTGTCCCTGTCTCATACACATAAAGTAATTTATACGCTATACTAAAAAGGTTTTTTCTACGTTTGCAAACTTTTTTTGGCAATCAGTTTTTGTATAACAAGGTAGGAGAAAAAGATATTCTCTGTTCACGGTTACTTCACACTTTTTGATAGAAACCTTTTAAAAATCATCCAAGGTTTAACATGTCAGACTGTTTTTTAAACAAATTATCTAGTACAAACATTTAACACTGTCATTTACATTAAAGTATTCTAATTTTAATTAAACGAAACTTTTACTTGTATATCGTCTCTCCGGTGAGAACAGACCTGCGTCGCCAACGACTAATTTGAAATAGTTCGTACGTAAAATGTTATCAAACTGAGTTCTGATACGCTATTTGTAAACATGTCTTATTTATATAATTATATTTCTATGTAGGCCTGCCAGTGTTCAAAACATATTTATTTGTTACGTATTTAATATATTTATCATTCTGCTAGCAGCGAAAATGCGGTGCGTAGGCCCTAGTTTTTTGCATGTTTTTTTTTCCATGAGGAGAAAATCTTTAGGCGGGGAATGTTTTATTTCCTGAAGTTGTTTTTCCCTCAGCATTTGATAAGTTGCTTAGCGCTCACATCAAGGTCGACTTTATCAGATGTTACACTAGCATAATAAATAAATATATCTGAATCCGTGGTCCAAAATTAAAACGTGACTTTAATGTATAATATTTAATTTGTATCCAGATGTGATGGCTTGGGGGTTACGACTTCGATGTTGTCAAAATTGACGATGTGAATAATTGCTTTATCTCTAGTGTTTATTTTCATCTTCTTGCGAAAAATACTAACGGTTATCAAGGGAACTTTGTACACACATTTTCAACCAACCTAGTTAAACGACAAAGTTGTGATAAACGTGCTTTTTACTTCCGGTAGAAAATATATTTCAACGTGTGTCACGTTTGTTGGCCGATGAAGGGAAGTCCTAATGAAATGGCCGTTCCGGAATCATAACTTTTGTTTCGAAGTTGAAGGCGAATTTGAGACGTACGAAGTTTGTTTCTAGCCGTGAATAATGTTTATACCTGGTAATTATTTAAATACCACGTATGTTTAAACATCTCAACTTTATAACTTTCCATATGTGTTGGAATTTACGTGACGTGCTTAAACGTTTCAGTGTCATGAATATTTGCCGAAGCCCAAATAAATTTCTCAAAAGTGCTAAAACGTAGTCAGGAAGAAAACAAATTAATAAAACTATGCATGCTGACAAAATATGACATTAATAATTCACACTACTTGTGTGTGTGCACGATTGCCACGAGATCGTTAAAAATGTTACCGATTATCTTGTTTTCGCTCCTAAAGTTACGCAATGAAATAAGCAACATGAGATGTATGCTACAATTTGCTTTTTTGTTGTACTGGATGCTCGTTTGTTTTAATATTTTTTCTGGGCAAGGGCCGTCCTTTCATCGAAGTAACCTAACGTCTATATAACTCGACTTCATCTACCCAGTTAAACAATAACGGCAACATTTGCGTAATGCGCTATGTCGTGAATTAACACGGATCGACATACTGCAATTAGAGAAACTGTTAAACGGCATAAGACCAAACAAAATCATGTCAACAAATTGCAAACATTTATTATGTCATGCTCATTTCAATATGCCAGTATTGTTGGGACAGCTAAAGAATTTAAACAAAGGATTTGCCAGTTAAAGTATTAGACGTCAGATGGTATTGTTTTTGTTTACATGTAACAGAACGATACGTTATCGGTACCTGGAAGAAGGGAACGTACGCAGGGCTTAAGAAAAGTGCGAAGTTACAGCGAACCAACGTTTGCCAACGTGATCGCATGAGCTTATCTTTTCTGATAAAGTAAATTAAAATGCAATCAAATTTTTCACACCCGTAAGAATATTAAAATAAATCCTTTTCGTTCCAATTCTATGATTATTACCCAGTAGTATGTAATTTGTAATCACATTTATTTGTTTTAAGTAAACTAATTATCACAAAATTTTATAGTTTGTAACTTTGACTTTGCTACTTATAGTGATTCGTGGTCATTACAAAAATTGTTCCATATATATTAGAAATACAGCGCTTGTAACGCAAAAAAGAAAACATATTGCAAACTATATTATTGTGTTATAACAAAGATTTGTAAATGTACAAAGAGTTTCTTAGTCAATTTTACAAAACAAACAGTATAAAATATTTATTTCAAGATAATTTTCATACTTACACATGAGTTATGACACGCTGTCTACTTGGCCTAGCTGTCTACATTCCAGTCACAAATTCTCGGGGTCACTTAGTCACGAACACAAAAGACCAGTCCAGCCGATAACGGAAGAAGACCTGCAGATGTGTTCCTGGTCCGTACATATTAGACAAGAGTTTGGATTATATACTCAAAAATGGGAAAATTATACTTACTCTCTAATAAAAGAGAAAACTTTGCCACTATGAACAGTGTGAAACGAAGTCTGCAAGAGAACCTTGAATATCATAACCCAGTAAGAGCATCTTTAATATGGAGAGTTTTCGCTGTACTAAACAGTAGTACAAAAATAAGAAAAGCATAGATGGCATTATAATTTACCATTTACTATGAAGTTCGCAACCACACAATTTGAATGATCATGATTTAAAAAATATAATGACGGTTTGTGAACTATAGATAAAGAATTAAAGAGTGTTCTCTACTTCCGACAAAATAATTTCAGCAATACGAATGTCTGTGATCGTGTTTTATAACACTCACGTCCCAATGAAAAGAAAGTCATTATAGATGCAAAAAACATCTAAAACTGACAATGAAACTCTGTAAAGTTTAAATGTAAGCCGGGAAGAGTGATTTTTTATGGAGGCGTTTGATAAATCACGTAGGTTCTCTGTTGAAAAATAACTGAGAGAGGGAGAGATAAGGAGAGAGAGAGAGAGAGAGAAAGTGTGTGTGTGTGATATTCCTGGGAAAAAAGGGGGAGGGGGGTAATACATAAAGGGAGAAAGAGAAAGATATAGAGATAAAACGTCAATTTCCATTTCATCGTGAATATGACGACTTAAGTATGGTCTCGGCAAACTTAATTTTCTAATTGACTAATTTCCTTATTTTTAAAATGACTTATGAATAGAAAGCAACAACTTTAAACTGCAGCCTGCGAAATGTACAATTATTCAAGGAAAGAACCTTTACATCGAAGAAGTTCCATCTCGAAGGTTGGTTCCAAGAACTCTAATTGTGACAGCAAAGAACTCAGGATTTAACGCGGCCTGGATACAGTTTAATAAATTAAAAATAAATATATGTAAAATATTTAAATGAGAATAGTCATAAACAATCCACAAGGAACGTGAAATAAAAATAAAGTTCGAGAGGAATCTTTTGGTGTTATACTGATTCAGTCTAACAAATGCTATTTATTTTATATACACATTTAACAACTATTTGCTCACTTAAACAAGCCTATTCTGTTTTATTTTATTACTTGCTTCGTGATGTTTCAAATTTCTCTCTATACGTTGAAATTGATAATTTATAAAAGTTTTTCTCGTAGATACTTAGCCACATATTCGTTATGTAAATTATATTCTATTTGCTGTTTCAAAGGGAAACCTCGGCAGGAACACTGGTTTAGTTAGTTTCTGTATTCCCACTTTCCGCCGGGCACGCTTACTGCACTGAACACCGTTCATTATTGGCTTGTCTTCAGCCAATGAGGCGCTGAGTTGCTTTGGCCCTAATAAATTGCCTTTATTGTTTAGAACGTTTTACACTGTAAATAATTATTCCCAAATTTACCGCACCAGTGTATAGACACAGTGAGAAAGCGTGAACGGTAAATAATTATTCCCAAGTTTACCGCACCAGTGTATAGACACAGTGAGAAAGCGTGAACGGTAAATAATTTTCCCATTCATCCATGGTAGTGTTCCCACAGTTGCTCAGGAAACAGTCAGATGCATAAGAAAGTTCCCAAACTTGTGTATTAACTTATAGCGATGCTCATCATTCCTGTATTTGCAGTCTTATGTGCAGTGCTGTTCCCATACTATGTATAGTTTAAAAACGTCATGTGTAGTCCATTGTGTACTTTCGAGCAGGAAAAAAAAATTGTAGCGAGGAAAATGTATGTCACTGGGCTACAGTGTTATTTGTTATGATCGTGTAAGACGTGGCAGATAAACGACTCTCTAACCGCTTAAGTTTTGTTGTCGAGGATAAATTAATTTACAAAATAGTGCTGCTTGAGTTACACTCGAGCTTAACGATCAGTGTTTTGACACCAAACTTGTGGTCAAACAGAGACGAAAACTTGTGCAACCTGGTCCGGTTCAAACTTGGCTACTCACTGGATCAGAAACCAATTAACTGATACTTTAGGCTCTAATGTGCAGAGCGATGTGTAGTCTTGCATACAAGTAAATAAACCAGGTAAATTATTCTAGCTGTAGTGACAAGGGAACCTTCTCACGGCGTGGCGGATATAGTTTGTTGTCTCTCGACAGGTGTATCCGGTTTAGGTTTCCGAGCCCCGACTCTTGAACTTCTGAACAGGTTGGTAGGTTTGGCTCGCCTCCTTACTGCTGAAGGCACCTCGGGCACGCCAAGGTCGCCATCACTTTGTGACGTTGCTTTGGATTTCCAACAGAGTCTGTGCAGTTACCTCATAACTCTTTGTAAAAAAAAAATACGCTGAAAACTTTCTGCATAGCAAAGGAAAGCATTTATTTGAGGCTGTATTTACACTAATAGAAACTTGCTTTAATTCAAAGGGAAAAATTAAAGAAAAATAGGTTTGATATCATATATTTATCAGTATGTTTGTGTTTTATAGCAAATAAAATATATTCCTTCTACCTTGTTTGGTTTACAATAAAGAAATATTGTTGTGCACTAAATAAAAGTTTACGTGATATTAAAACTTTTATTTCGTTAATTATAGTTTATAGTTCGTAACGGAAGTTCGTAAATGCTACATTAGAGTAGCAAATAAATTATTTATTTTATTGACGTAATAGTTTAACTTTCAAAACATAGTAACATAATTTATCCCAATGCATAGTGCTGAACTATCGTAACCAAAATGCAAAGTTATCAATGCCATATATATATATATATATATATATATAAATATATATCAGATATAAAATGTTGTTTTTGACAAACCTACTTTGTAGTGGTTCATATTTAACGACATTCTTTTGCGGCGATAAAACATGTATTGCAGAAAATGAAGTATTCTTAGAGGGTAGGTAGGATCTCCTGCTTTCCGCGAAAAGATGTACGCGTGGGCAGGACTCTGATATCTCACCCTTACACCTACACATTACCTGCAGTTGCTGGCCTCGTGTCTTTGCGAGAAGACATATTCCAACACAGCTTAGCTGATCACGATTAACTAATTGTGATTATAACCGTCCTTGATTCGGGAGCACACAGCTAAGATACGTACAAATTCAAATCATCCATTTATTAAAGCGGATCTGAGATAAAGTGTTCTGAAGTACAACTACGTTATTCATGGAATTTTCTTGCGGAAAAATGGTTAACATAACCATAACACTCAATGAATAGGTAACATAGGCGCCCAGTCAAAAAATATTAGAAATAGAGAAGTGAAACAGCCACTTGTACCGCCAATTCCAATCGCACACTCTAGCAACATGGCGTGGCCAGTGACGTGTCGGCACGCCGTTCACCAATCAGCGGCCGGTAACTTATCGCCAGCCGGCAGCCCGCAGTACGCAGTAACCAGTAACCTCGTGCAGCCAATGCGCGAATGGATACGCCCACATCAGTGGAACCGCCTCATCATTTCGCCTCTCTACCTGTAGGCCTAATTGTAAGTGGTGTGGCCCAGCCCTGGCGTGACTCGGTGTTTGACCGGCCAAGTAGTCCGCAGTCCAATGTACACAGGAAGTTCCGTCGTGTTTAAGGTGGCCGCCTGGGTAGGCCGCTGAACGGTGTACAGAGCTCCAGCAGAAAAAGGTTTCATAAAAAAGGTCTGCTTATGAATAGCATTTCAGAAACATTACGCGTATGTATACGTTTTTCAGTTGCTCCATTTCTCTCTAACTCATGTTTTTGTGATAGTGAAAATGGCTTTAACGGGCGTTTTCACGGTCAATCCAGGTATGAACAATCAGGTACAAAACATTAAAAAAAGGAATAGGGACGTGCACCAAACCTTTATTTTTATTATTACTTCATAAAATGGGAGGGTCTGCGCTGAAGGTCTCATACAGGCGCGTTATCGACGGCAAGACTGCGAACCAGTTCAGTGCTTTGCGCGTAGAGGCGATGAGAGAATTGATGTGCATGTCTCAGTCGCCCCTAGGGCGACATTAAGGCCTCAGGCGTGCCAAATTCCTTCAACCAGGCGGCCTCCTTAACTGACATTTCTGGAGGAAATTGGACGAAGTTTACGAGTCCCCTGCTCCAGCGCGGAAAACAAACTGTTTTCCGGCTGATGGCCGCTTCTTGTCCTCAGCACGATGTCAGCCGGAATGGCCGGGACGTCGTCGCATGTAGAACGTAATTCTCGCATTCGCCGGCCAGGGGCTGGCGTCCAACTCGAGTTGAGAGGAGGGGCGTCGACCGTTGGTGGAGGGGGATGTGGCATCAGAGGGGAGATATGTGCGTGTGTGGTTTCCCCCCTCCACTCTCGTCTTCCCTCCCTCTTATAAACTCAGTTATGCAGAGCAGACATTCCTCTTCACGCCGACGCCGGCACCAACTTCGCTGCAACTTCCGTGTTTCATTTTCGTACCAAGTAACTAAACAACTCCTACCAACATTAAAACAGAGGTTTGGAAGGCGTTTGTTTGCACGTTAATTTTTCGTTTCAGGTGTTCCAACAAAGGGAAATTGTGGTATTTTATAGTATTTTCGTATTTCCTGTAGTCGATAAGTTACGTTATGAGAAGATATTCTTGTGGTTATTTGTAGAAGCAGCAACCAGCTATAAACGTTGGCGTGCCAGCAGCAGCGAGTAGCATTGCCAAAGGAAAGGCGCAAACCGGATTGGTGCTAGTAGTTCCTGACACTGCATAGCAGCCATCATCACTTTACATAGTTTGCTAAACACGTGGTACATAAATGATTAGGCCCAATACTCGAGATAATATGTTGTGTTGTCAAACAGTTGACATTTTCAGCAGCGTGTGTTTGCATTCGCCACGTTGCCTGCCTGAACACACTAGAAGGAGGGGAAGATCAGTTGTGCCGAGGGAGTGAGGCCCTCGTAACGATAGTGCGCTTAAAATAACTATTTGGGCATATGTCGAGATCGACATCGAGACCTGCCGATAGACTACGCGAGAAACTTAGAATAAACCCCGAGTAGCCAAAGAACAGATATAGAGACTGGAAATATTTGCGAGTTCGACAGAACTGTAGGCTATAGGCTACACTCAAGCACGTATCAAGTTAGTTTCCACAGAAAGAGGCCATGATTGGAACTGCATTTAGTTACCGGTTTCTTATTGGCTCTTCGAGGTCTTCGAGGAGTTGTGAATCAGGTCATGAGCCAATAGTGAAAACAATAGCATTATGTGAGTTCTTGCAGTTTTTCTTGTTCTGACATGAACCCGCGACGTTTTAATGTCAAATACTTATAAGTAATACATTTGTGATATTAGGCTTTACACTTCAGTAGAGGTGAAAATATGGTATTAATTCTATTTTTTTATTAAAATTGGAAGGTATTTATTTATTATTTATTTAATTATTTATTATATGGTAATTATTCATCCATAAGTTAAATGGCAGAAAATTTTTCAATGAAAAAATAAGTGGAAATATTGCTTCTTCGAAATATAGATACGGCTTCCGCGTCAGACATGAAAGTGGCAATAAGCTCTTATGTACTGTAGGTCAATGTTTGTAGTTGTACCTATGCGTGAAGCAAAACATACTTGCAGCTTGGAGAGAAATGCTGATAATCTTGGCAGTTAAAATTTCAGCCATTAGAACGACAATGAGATGTGGTCAATAACGCACCTGCTGTCATGACCGTAACATTTTATTCGGTTCTGGGAGCCATTTGTTTTACTTAAATACATTCTAAACGAGTATGTAGGAATAGTCTTTGACACTAGTATTCGTTTTCACTGTGATGTGTGGGCTTTCCTCTTCGGTTTTCCTTCTCCAGTACAAGCGAACGACTGAGCGATTCCTTATCACTTTCAAAGCTTGAATAAAATATCTGGATTAAATTACACTTCAAGACAGATAAGAATCATAACATCAGTATATCTAGGTGAAGAACTATTGTTTTATTGGTAATTGCATTTATCTCTGGTCGTTATACCTGTATTTGTTTGTATTGGCACAACAAACTTCTAAGATCTGATAATAAATGTTTATATAGCCCTCAGTTATAAAAATGTAACGATTTCCCCGCAAATTATGACCTTAACAAAAATTTTGTGTTATTGTCCGGTTTTCAGTCGGGGTTAAATTCTGAAATACTAAATTTGGGAACCTATTACTCTCAATGCTTTCAAATAAAGCAATAATAATGTACAGGTTCGTACGTATATACGTTTTCAACAAAGGACAACAATGTTCGTGATAGCAAAACCTGCAAGATAGATTATCGTGTTAACAGTATTAATTATTGTTTTTCCAATATCTCATAGGCTACTGGCCCCTTGCTGCCCATTACATCAAACACACACATATTTTTATTTGCCCTGACAAATGGCAGAAGTTTGCGCCGATATTTCTACAGTTATAAACAAAAAATGTGTTCTTGCAACGTTTAAAAAGGCGATATTTACATGTGACTGAAAGGGTTAATGGCGTCTTTACGCCCGCTGAACACTTCACCACAAGTTGGTAGTAAATAATTATTAAATTTATGTGGACCTATGAACCCTATTATAAAAAAAATATATATAGTCTTTTATTTGTGTGTTATTACAATATCTTGTTGCAAAGCCACGTGACCAGTAACCAAATGTATCCTGCACGTTGTGCTAAATATATTGAAGTTTAGCCAGGACATAAATATTTTTGCGAGAAAACACGTTTCACTAGCAATAGCACAGAAAACGTTACATGGGTAAAAGAGCCTCTTATACCATGAACTCCAGGGGGCCGCGGTGGCTGGACGGTTAGACTGCTCGCCTCCCACCAAGGCGAACCTTGTTCAATCCCCGGTTGGGCCACTCCGGATTTTCGAAAGTGGCAATCGTGCCGGACGATGCAGCTGGTCGGCGGGTTTTCTCGGTGATCTCCCGTTTCACCGGCTCTTGCATTCCGGCACCGCTCCATTTTCCCCTCATTTCACCCTCATCGGCTCTCAATACCTCGTTAAGACCCGTCCAAATCTCTCAACTCAACTTGACGAACTCGAGCCGCACACGCCAGCAAAATGGCGTCAGCAGCCAGTGACGTGTCGGAAAGGCGTTTGAAAATCAGCGCCTGGTAACCTACTGGCAGCTCGCAGCCCTGCCATATTCTCCGACATATTGTTTCTAGAAGAAGTGTTCAAATGTTCTGTGACCATACTCCAAGTTAATTATTATCTTTTATTTCTCTCTTTCTCACTTAATTTAAACAACTTACTCTTAAAATGTAAAACAAAATAATTTCTATTGATTTGGTTTTATTATTGGTTACACAAGTTCTTGTAAAGAAAATATATTTTACAAAGAGTGAGGCAAATAGTTAACGATAAGCTATAAATAATTATTAGGAATTTAACCAGTTACCTACCACGGTCTATCAACCAAGGAGGGCGATGTTCCTTCTCGTTGAGAAGTGGAGGGGTTACCGCCCCCGTTGCCATGCCCTGTTAGCCACTAGAATACCTATCAGAACACGCAGTAGCCAATCATGCACAAGGCCCGTCCCCAGAGCCTCAGGCAGCCAATCACAGAAATGCATCAAAGGAGAGGCTATGTTATTTCGTGTCTGTGTACTTATACATCTACTGTGTAGCGGCAACGTTCACCGCTGTAGTTTTTCATTGACTTCCTGCCCGGGTCTTGACTGCAAGAGACTGGTTCAGTCGGTAATGACCAGAGAAGGAAGCAGCGGAGTGGACGCGGTGGCAGTGAATGATGTGCGTGCCACATGTGCGATAATGGACACAAGGGGTCAGGTGGCGGACGGAGGGGCGTGAATGGCTCAGCACGTCGTGTGGCCGGACTGGTTTGACCGCCGGTCATTTGCCACTCGAGTGCAGCACTAGCTCCGCTCTTCTCCCCTCCTTTCCTACCGCTACGCAGCTAATTATGCGTGAACATCGCTTCAAACGGCGGTGATTGACCGTTCCCTTCCGGTAGCTGAACACGTCAAAACAAGCTTCTCTTCTCGGCGAAGCTGCACCAACACCACTCTCTCATACTACTTTTTTTTAAATTGAAATTTTGTGGCAATGGTGTTCATTGATTAAACTTAGAAATATGCCTTGGACTTTCTCAATTACCGAAGCTGATTACCTGTTTATCTGAAAAATTAATTTTAATTGTAAAAATGAAATTTTAGTATTCACGCGAAATATTAAAAACGCGTTTCAACACACAAAAAAAAAAGTGAAAACGAAGATGCAATACGTACGTAAAAATGGTGGTAAATATTTACATACAAATTATTTGAATTTTAGTTCCCCCCCCCCTTTTTTTTTTAAAGCTTCGCCAATTATAAATTCAATGCATCAGTCAGCCATGTTACTTTCCACGACAGGCCGGCGTAACAAAGACCTTACTTCCTATAAGCATAAAAATCTGCCTAATTCATATAGCAGCAAAGTAGACTTCTAGACTTCAAGAATCTGCTCGTTCGTGTTACTTTCGCAATTTCTCCACGACCTGTTTGACACGTCATCGGAGATTTTGGGCTAGTAAAAAACAGGCTACACGACGCAAGCGAATTCATGGTGTGCCACTGTGATAGCAAGCAGCCTCTGGCCAGATGACATCTGCTTGAGTAGGCTATACAAACGAGTGCGAAGTCTTACTTAGTCTGGAAGACACGGAGCTCGCCTATATTTCCGGTGTATGCCAACTCCTTGCCGATTTTGGAACCATTTACTGCTAAAGTTTATGTTTACACGTAGATATTCGTTCAGCAACCTCCCGAGGGACTCGGCTCAGAGAATAAACGTTTTGATGGCTAGGGGATGGCTTAAAACTACAATAATCTTGTTCTGAATTTTTGCTTCCACCACGATCTCAAACAGTCTAGATAGTCGACACTCCAGTAACAACCTAAAATAGTTTAACATAAGTTTATGTAGAAACCAAGAGNCTCAAACAGTCTAGATAGTCGACACTCCAGTAACAACCTAAAATAGTTTAACATAAGTTTATGTAGAAACCAAGAAAAAAATTTTTATAACATATTTGTGTGCCTAATGAAATCCAGTTACACTATATGCGACACTATAACACTTAAAACTATTCAACTCGTCATAAAAGACACCGAACGCAACTTTAAAAAATACGAGTATCTGTGGCAAACAACTAATTGATAGTGTTCATAATGAACCAACACCTCCTAATTCCATTTGGAACGTTCNCTCAAACAGTCTAGATAGTCGACACTCCAGTAACAACCTAAAATAGTTTAACATAAGTTTATGTAGAAACCAAGAGTTAAATTTTTATAACATATTTGTGTGCCTAATGAAATCCAGTTACACTATATGCGACACTATAACACTTAAAACTATTCAACTCGTCATAAAAGACACCGAACGCAACTTTAAAAAACACGAGTATCTGTGGCAAACAACTAATTGATAGTGTTCATAATGAACCAACACCTCCTAATTCCATTTGGAACGTTCAGCTTAGTATGTGTTGCAGCGTGGCTCCGACCTTTGATGCGCATTCTCGTTTAAGAGCTCATTACCTCCGTCGGGTAACATACACTGAAGAGCCAAAAAAACTGGTATAGGTGTGCGTATGCAAATAACAGAGGTATGGAACTAATCAGAGTAACGCGATGCGGTTGGTAGCGCCTATATAAGACAACAAGCGTCTGGCAAAGTTGCTAGATCGGTTACTGTGGCTACAATGGCAGGTTATCAAGATTTAAGTGAGTTTGAACGTGGTGTTATAGTCGGCGCACGAGAGATAGGACATAGCATCTCCGAGGTAGCGATAACATTTGGATGTTCGCGTACGACCATTTCACGAGTGTACCGTGAATATCGGGAATCCGGTAAAACATCACATTTTCGAAATCGCTGCGGCTGGAAAAAGACCGTGAAAGAACGGGACAAACGACGACAGACGAGAATAATTAAACGTGACAGACGTGAAACCATTTCTAAAATTGGCGCAGATTGGATTTGTGGACTGCCCTGCAAGGTTCATGGTGTGAATTGCCTCCTGCATTCCTTCAGACATTAGTGGAGTCCATGCGACGTCGACTTGCGGCTCTTCTGCATGCTCGGGGGCTCTACACGATATTAGGCATGTGTACCAGTTTTTTTGGCTCTTCAGTGTATGTTTTAAAGGCTCTCGACTCGCGCGCAATGTTCTCGTCGCACTGCGTGTACCTATGGTACTTTCAGCCGTGACTTTATTATTGTATTAATGTGAAGTCTGTAGGAAGGCTCAATATAGGACCTTTGAGTAGTCCTGTATATATCTGAAGCGTTTATTTTTAAATAAACACTTTGAAAAAGCAATTCTCAGCTATTTTGGAGTAAACTGAAATTGTATTTCTAACGTGCGTGACGTCTTGAAGCACTCTACAGCCCTCGTCTGAAGTGCGTGTTCTTTACGCAGAGCAGCACTTTGGACGCATGTTTAATAGTTTTGAAGAAAAACGAGTATTTAAAACTCACTGCAACGCATTTCAAGCGCCAGGTAGGCGGAGCCTTAAAGACATTTGACGAACGCAAAGATGCGGTGCGGAAGGTCATGGTTCAAATCTCCAGTAAGCATTGTTGTTGATTTGTCTTGATTCTTTGTGAATTAGTGACAATGCCTGGTAAACCGTCTAGCGTGTTTCCTCAGTATTGAAAAACTAATAAACTATAGACTAACACTTTCTCTCCAAGTTATACTTTTTTCCAATCGTTTTGTGTGACTTAGAAATGCAGAACACAAATTACGTTTTTTTGACATGTTAATTTCCAACGCCTCTCCGTCAATATGAAATAGTTTCAAAGTAATTTTACATTCAAGTCAATAAATAGGCTGTGTGGCTGTTTACTACTTTTATGCCCACTTTTCCACATACTGCCCAATTTAAGATATGTCCTTTGAATAATTTTACTAAACACTTCAATAGCCTTATTTTCATACTGTGGGTTTTTATCTGTGGCATTCGGCAGTTGAAATGTAACATATTGTAGGTTACATAAACAAATGATTATGAAAGATAACATGTAAATAATAATTGTCTTGTCGCATATAGACTAAAAGTATAAATAATAATTATAAATGATAGGCTTATGTGCACAAAACTTATAGAAACAAAATATTTAAGCAAAATTCAGAATACAAAATGAAATAAGCTGTTAGAAAATACAAATAGCCGGAATTTTGATTACACAAAAACAAAACAGCTAATATTTAATTGCAAACTATGCTTTTTCCAATTTCGTACTGCCTTCCTGTTGTGAGGTGGTTAAACTGTCTGGTTACACATTTCATGTAATTTAGGTAAGGAGGAGGTATACGAATATTTTTTTCCTCATTATCTGCCACACAGTAAAAACATTTCGCACCTGGAAACGACATAATATTCTGGTATATTCATACGATCGTGTTTTTTAAATGTCATGTTTTTTGCGCATTGTACAAAAAATTCTTGATACCAAGATTCGTTAAACAACTAACTACATCATGTAAACCGTCATTTCTTAAAATCAAAAAATGTTAGAAGATTCGCGAAAGTTTTAGTAGCAATACCTGGTCTGAAGTAAAATCACATTTGTTTTATATTTAATTTTTCGGAAAATGTTTGTAGCTGCAACTTACACAAAATAAATGTATAAAACCAGACCAAAGTTAATTTTTTTTCATGTAAAACGGTCTCTTATTTTTTTTGACAGGCGTTACACGACGTTATTTATACAAAAATTCAACACGTTAATATTTAGCAACATTTTTGTGACGTTTCGAGGAAACGTTACGAAAAATAAGGAGGAAAAAATTACAATTGCCAGAAACTAACACGGCCGCTGCTATATAATAAGGGCGTAAGTAAACGGTAGCGGATTTGACGTGGAGTGAGGTGGTTTCGAACCACTAGGTTGAAGTGAGAATTTTATTTGAGCCGTGAGTTATTGAGTGTTGTTTTATGAAGTGCGCAGGCCATTCTGCGATTGGTTTCTTTGCTCAAAGCGAAGGCTTTAAAAAGCAACACTACAAAAAATATTCCTGTCGGACAAATAACTTGTGAACTTGAAATGCCCGTCCGCTTTAGCTACCAGCCTTTTTCGTCCTCTTCGTTCCTTCAGTTAGAGGAAATGAGGCTCTTGATCATCACGGCAGGCGGTTTAAATCATTTAAACGCGACAATACAGCGCCATTATATATTTTTAAAATTTATTCATACACAAATAAAAGAAATAGTCAATTTTAGGATTTACAACGAACGTCTACGTACAAAGATAATTGAATCCATGGTGGCCATAAACATAGTATTGCAGCCAACTCGATTTCATTTATTGTATATTGAGTTCTCTGTTATAATTTTGACTACACAAGACATTTATGTCAACATATTTTTATTTATACATGACAACTGTATTAAACAAATAGGGGATAAGCATATTAGTTTTTTGTATTTTTTACTAGTGATTAATATTTCGTACGCTTAATTAAGCTGATAGGGTAAATTTTATTCGTTATTTAATATGGCACACACTTGTATACACCACGTCTACTTTCTTAAAGACGACTTGAAGGAATACATGCAACTGCATCCGTACGTTCAGCTCAGTAACACATAATTTACACACATGAAAACTGGCTCGTACTTTAGTTGTATCTGCTAGCTGAGATTATGTTTTTGGTTTATAATTAAAATTTTGTATAATATATAACCAACCACTCATTAAGAAATAAGATTTTCAACGGCCTAAAGTTATTTTGCCTAATTTTAGGGAAAACTGCTTTAGGCAAAACGAACTATAGATACAATTATTTTAGGTAAAATTACTTTAGGCAGAACGACTTAAGGCAAAATGAATTTGAGGCCAAATCACTTAAGGCAAAAGTATTTTAGGCAAAACGACTTTAGGCAAAATTGCTTTTAGGCTAAATAATTTGAGAAATTTTTTTTGGCAAAACGATGCGCTCCCTGTTGGATATCTGGCCAATAAATTAAAGGATAGTTCTAGAAAAAAAAGTACGTATTCGTTATACATTTATGTAAATGTTAAAACTGACACACAAAGTTTGTTTCATCTGGTTTTAAAACTATAAAAAAAAAACTGAAGCAAATATTTTGAGTGTTTGTGAGTGTGGAAAGGAAGAGAAGTATTAAGAACACGGCATTTAGAATGACCGCACACAAAAATGAAGTTCATTAAACTTTCACTTATATTTAATAAAATTTCTGAATTCTCTTTAGAAATGACTGCGAGTATATAGCCCTCGTTCATGTGGTCTTCTTGGCGGAATATCCATTAAAATGTATAATATAGTCCATCAGCGGTTTCTTCAAACCTTTTGAATTGAACCTTTGCGTTGTCATTTTGGCGTAATTTTCTAGACTAGGTTAGGATTTGTTTGCACGAGGCGGAAAAATATCCTGAAATTAGAACTTTAGCAGGTCTTCAGAAAAGCGGGAAGTAACCGTGAATGGACTATAATAAGAAAAGTTTTGTTATATAGTGAAACGGTGAATCATTTATCTCGATGAATTCGATAACATTTTAAATTTTGCTGGTCAAGATTTATAGAAGATATTGTCTAATGATACTCCACCATATTTGAGTGAGAAATGTAGAAAGCATAAATACAAAACTTTATTTTTAACCCTAATGATGCGAGTGAATAGTTATGAAACGTTTCCGTTCATTTACGCTTTGAACTGGAAATAACTGGTGATGATGTCTTACAAACAGTTTTATGACTTTACGTAACATGAATTAGAAATGGACTACATTTTGTTTCTCACGGTTCTGAGGATGCTTAAAAGGACTAATATAGTTTGAGCAAAAAGATAAAAATGAATCACGGATTTTTTCTAATATTGCACTTTTATAAATAAACAAAGAAAATTTATCAAATTAACCATATAAATGGCACATATTATGAGTAAAAAAAATTTGATTCAATTATCGTGTAGAATAACTATGTGTTAACTACAAGCTAAACTGTCATTTGTGCTTTATTTTACATTGAAAAAATGGTAGGAAGCATATCGTATACCGATCCCCAATACACGTCGTCTATGTAAAATACTTCAAAATATCAAATAAGTGTTTAAGTATCAATTGTCATTTCAGTGAAAACCATCCCTATCCTTTAAGCTCGCATCCTTTGCTATTGTATGGAGAAATTTACCAGCATTTACTATAATTCAGAAAAATTGACTACGTTATTAAATACAACAATTTTCTACCGGTTTATTTTCAAAACATCGTAAGTTATGTTCATAGTAACAATTAGTTGAATAATTTTTTCTCATCTTAAATAATAGTTTTCCCAACTAAAAAATGTAATGGTATAAGGAAACTGTAAGCTTCTACTTAGAATTTTGAAATTTACTACGCAAATAAATGTTTTCTCGCGATTAATTAATGCTAATAAATAAAGCCTGGCACATTAAATGAAGAAGCGCATGAAAATCAGCGATGAGAAAATAAATGTATAAAATGGTGTTGATTGTAAGAGTATAACTTCAAGATCAAGTATATTACGCTCACGGNGCCTGGCACATTAAATGAAGAAGCGCATGAAAATCAGCGATGAGAAAATAAATGTATAAAATGGTGTTGATTGTAACAGTATAACTTCAAGATCATTTATTCAGTATATTACGCTCACGGTGCTGTGCAAGTTCTCGGTCGAAATTAACATATAGACTGTTCACGTCTTTAAGTGGAAAATAAACTTTCAAAATTCAAGTTCAATGAAACTAAAAAGTTTTTCTTCAAGTTCTTCTAAAAAAGTTACAAAACACAGGAAAAGTTTTCTTTTGGTAAAAATACAAATCTCGAATGGCTAAAACAATAGAAAGCACAGACACGTTAACACATTTTTAAGTTTATTATTTTGACATTATAAGTAAACGGAAACTCCACAGATATGGCCGTAGACTGACGACAACAGCATGTTTAAGTACAAATACAGCCCCATAGTTAAATTAACTACATCCCACTTTAAGACGGAGAGCATCTTCCAAATGCTCGTCTGATAACCGATCCTTCGTGTAGGTGACAATGCCATTGCCTACGCTCAACACACATTCGGCAGCAGCACTAACAGCATTCCAGTGACTTTAGTATAGTGATACATTTAGGCGCTATAACTTCGCGACAAAAAACGTGGTAATAAATGTGGTCTCCTTCGATCAAATACCAGACCTGCGCGAGGCATGGGTTCTGGTTCGCGGCGACCAGTCCTGATTTGGTCCTTAGCGAACATTTCCGCGCAGTGCATCTCGCGATTCCGATGCGTTAGCGCGCTCATTTTGGCGTCAAACGAAACGTCTCGTATAGGCCTATATCTGTATATTTATGTTTTAACAAGTTAACTTTGTTGTAGTTGTTGATGACTAATTAAAAATAAGAAATATGTTACTTTAAAATTTTTGATGTTGGGCTACACTTACGTGAAAAAAACCCAGAAAAAATGCAAGCAACACGTATATCTCATCGGAGAGGGCATCTGATCAGCCACTGATGAGCAATGCAATGCCGTGTTAAAAAATGTCATGTTTCATATTTTTCATTTAGGAAAAAATGTTTTAAGAATCAAGTTTCAAACACACTTGCAATATTCACTGACAGGACATGATTTTTACACAGGTATTACAAATAATTTCATGCCGTGTATTAAAAACATTACCAAATGTAGTTTATCGTCACAACGTACTAGAGTTCCTTCCCACGTGACTGTTAGCTTTAACCGATGGAGCCGATATGTTCCCATTTCTATTCCTTTAAGCTTCTTTGTTTCCATTTCACACGGGACCAAAGTTGTGATTATGGTGACGAAGTCATTACTGCGGAGCGAAGAGAGTCTGCATGATTGAGGAATTACTACGGCTTTGCGTACAAGATTTTCTTCAAACAGTACGTCGAGAATGACAGATGCCGTAGAAATGTTCAAAGTTAATCGAGCTTCAGTTGCGGTATTCACAATCCCGTTGACAGCGAGCTAAGCAAAAGTAGTTCGATGAAATTATGTGTTTTAAATTAGCGTGACTTTGAAACTTGTGCTCCAGTTAAATTAGTTTCATCCAGTTTTACACACTTTTAAGTTAGAAAAGATGTAAAGGTGTCCTAAGTTATTTATAGTTTTAACAGAATTAACTGTGTTAGTGTTATTGGTTACGTGTAAATAGTGTGGCATATTCTTCAATGAGACGAAAGGAGGAAATTATCATGGAGATACAACCGTTCTTTACTAACTGTGAAACAACTTCGAATTTAAATTGTACTACTCGCTAATAAAATTACGGGTTCGATTGCCAGTCCCGCCATACTGATTTCGGTTTTTCCATTTTCTGATATCAGTTATCGGTAATGGAAATATGCTATATGCAAATCTACTGCACCTCTTTCCTGATTCGTTGAGGTCTATGAGAAATGGCGTTTTATTTTCTGAGCCAGTAGAGCTTAGATTCTCGTATACAGAATATAGCTGGTTGAACCGCAAACAGCTTCGCCGCTGTTAGACCGATTTGTGTAGTCATAAAAGGAATAATTTCTCAGACTACCGCCGAAGGAAATACTTTCACGATATAGCACCGTCTGTCTTTGAAAGTCCCCTTACTGATTCAATAAAGCGATCGCGGAAAAAAAAAACACACTATTAAGAAAACGCAACACAACGGTGCACAAGTCTGTCACCGGAACAGTCGAATACGTAATGAGGTGAAGGACGTTTGTAAAACAAGCGCAGTCTGTGGCAGAACGTCTAAGAGAGATGTAGAACCAGCGAACTCGCAGAATGGAACATATCATTGACGTACCTTACTGCCGGCTTCCTAACTGCGCACGTCCACACGTACACGCACACACGACATCATTACGCCTGCATCACGCGTGCTGCTTACCCAGTAAGCTCTCCCGGGAACCTCTTGTTCGGCACACACACACACTGCTAACCCCTTACCCCTTCTCGGACACACTCGCATAGCAACCCCTCCACCCCACCATCCAATCCACGTTAAACAGTTTTTTTTTATATTCCGGGTCCCTTAAAGAAAGGGTTAGCGGCCGGGGAATTTTTTTACACTCACCCCCCTGCTCACCCCCTTTCGGAATTTCTGTGGCATTGCGCGCGGCCCGTCTTGCTTATTCATGGCCAGTCAGGTAGGCGAACGCGCAACAAGCCCTTATGTCGCGTCGGGCGTGAGCTCGAGGCAACTCGCAGACGTCGTCTTACTATCATAGCAGACGTCAATGGTTAGTAGTCCCAGTGACGTCAGTGACGACCCGGATCCACGCTCACTGGCACTCGTGGTCTCCGTCATTCGATAGACGAGCTGCTTGATAGCACCTGGTGCGAGGCTATAACGTCTGCGAGGACGCTGCATTTAGTGGAGTTAGCGGATGCTCTGTACTGCATGTAAAACAGATTCTTATGGGCAATTACAAATAAATGCTATCTAAAGATATTTGGAGAAGACGATTTAATTACAGTTCATTTAAATATTGAAAGCTCTTTTTTATATTTCGCGAAATAAACAGAACTAAATAAAGTTACTTAGAATGTAATCAACGCTGTGATGAAAATACTATCACAGTCAATAAATTCGTGGGCTGATGAGCAGTATAAATTTTTGATCGTTTCTAGCTATTTGGCTCTACAACTTAGGGTGTTGTGTTGTGAAAACGATATCCTCGTCAGCCATTTATTGTAGTTCAGTCCTATAAGAATGAGTTCCCAGCGACTTTCAGGTATATGACATTTTTGCCGTATATTTATAATTGACTATTCATGCATACACACATTCACACATTCAAACGCTATATCCATACACACACAGTGTGTTCACTTTCTTTCCAACGATTCACATTTCCAAGAAAAGTTTTCTATGTTATAAATTTAGTATTTTTCTTACGTTTCTAATAAATATAGTTATACAGGGACAACCCCATTTTTATTTAAAATGTACTGACGCTAGCTAGCCGTTATTGTTGATAAATAAAGGCTATCCGCTGCTGCAACATGAAGACATCAGTTAGCACTTCTGGACAACCTTCATGGAGATTTCAGTAATCCAGGCCACTGGTTCAACGACTTTTGTTGTATGCCTACTTTGAAATAACCCAGTCCTACAGTCTTCAAATGTAAACACTTCTGTAATTTGAACTGACACATTCGGATACAAATACCGATTTTTCTATAACCAAGAGCTAAAATTCTGCAAATCTTCATTATCTGTTCAGACAAAAAGTGTAACGCTTCTCTAGACAATGATAGAATGATTCTGTTGTGGTCACACCTCGTGCCACTCTAGAAGCCTCGGCAATATGAGCTATCCAGCACATTCACGCTTAAAAAAAAACTTTACGGAAATGCTTTTTGCAAATTTTCTTTAGTGAAAGTTGATTACAAAAAACTTAATTATATAACCAAGAAAGATTCTTACCCACCCTATAGGATAGACGACACACTGAATAGCCTAGCAGGTTCACAGTGGTTTTCTTTTTTAGACATGAAAAGTGGGTATTGGCAGTGCGAGGTTTCCCTGAAAGATAAAGAAAAGACTGCCCAAGGGAAAGGAATCTGACAAGTCAATGTAATGCCCTTTGGGCTATGCAATGCCCCTGCCACCTTCGAACGACTTATGGAGAATGTTCTGCCCCTAGACATTTGTCAGATGTACCTAGACGACAGGAAAAACATTTTAAGATAATCTGGCTCGCCTAGATTCTGTGTTTCAGAAAGTCGCCGCAGCTAACCGGAAATTAGTTCCCAAGAAATGCCATCTTTTCCAAAAGAAAAATTAATTTCTTCGGTCATGTTGTGTCGGTCCATGGGATTGAAACAGACCCCGAGAAAACCAGAGCAACAAGAGATTGGCCACTTCCAAATGATAAAACTGAAATGCGAAGTTTCCTGGGCTTGTGTGTTTACTAGTGCCCGGGTTCGCCAAGATCGCCAAACCTATACATGAACTAACTGAGGCAAAAAGAAAATTCTATTGGACCCCAGATTGCAAAAATACTTTCAATAAGCTAAAGGAGATTCTGAAATCTCCTACAGTACTGGGCTTCCCGAATTTAGGGGGTTAATTAATTATTAATACTGATGCTAGTGATGTAGGTATCGGGGCTGTGTCATCTCAGATTCGGGGTGGAAAGGAGAGGCCATTAGAATACTTCAGTAAGGTGCTACAAAACCCTGTGAGGAATTACTGTTTGGCACACAGGGCGCTTCTGACAGTGGCAAGGCCAATTGCACATTTTCACCCGTATCTTTATGGCAGGCACATCATCCTAAGAACTGATCATGCTTCATTACGCTGGCTGCTTAATGTGGAGAACCCCGAAGGTCAAATAGCCCTGAGGAAACAGCACCTGCAAGAATATAACCTTGAAATACATCATAGGTCTGGACGCCTCCACAGCAATGCAGATGCACTTTTCAGGGGACTATGCAAACCACTCTGTCGTCATTGTTAACGCCAGGAGGAAAAATAATATGTATCGTGGAAAGCAAGGAGGACAAGAATTCAAGGCCCTGTACCTTGCGATAGGTCACCTACATGGGACGATAAGGACATAAGGAATGATCAGCTAAGGGACCTCATCTTGTGTCCCATATTGGAGTTGAAGGAAGCCGGGCGTCGACCAAGAAGGGAGGAGATATCCTGCCTAGGCATGACAGTCAAGGCATACTGGGCACAGAGGAATTCCCTTGTTCTAGAGAATGGCGTGCTTTACAGGAACTGGGAAAGTAATGATGGGAAACAGTCATTTACGATTCACCCTACCAGAGTGCCTAATCCCAGAAGTGCTGAGAGAACTGCACAACACAGCAGCAGGTGGTCACTTCGGTCTAAATAAGACCCTTGATAGAGTTAGAATGTGAATATATTGGCAGCATTGCCAGGAGTATGTTGAGAAGTGGTACTGTCTGTGTGATGCATGTATTGAGAGGAATGGTCCGAGGGTTAAGGGACGAGGTCCCCTTCAGACACACAATGTTGGGGCCGATGGCAGTTGACATTCTCGGACCACTTCCAGTCACTGAGAGGGGGAATCGGTACCTTCTGGTAGCACAAGATTATTTCAAAAAGTGGCCCGAGGTCATACCAGTGCCAAACCAAGAGGGAGGCACAGTAGCTAATGCACTTGTAGATCATATTTTCTCCAGGTTTGGAGTACAACTTGAGATGCATTCTTATTAAGGATGACATTTTAAAGCAATTCTATTACAAGAGGTTACAAGGTTCTTAGGAATGAAGAAAACTGGTACCACAGCATTACACTCTCAGTCGGATGAAATGGTCGCGAGGCTAAATCGTACAATGCAACAGTATCTGCGATCTTTGTAGAAGACAACCAGAAAGATTGGGACTCCAAGGTAGACTCATTTCTCCTGGCATATCGTTTGGAAGTCCACGAGTCTACAAGGGTAACACCTTCAAGTATGCTGTTTGAGAGAGAGCTCTGCCTCCCTAGTGACCTGCTGTTCGGTCGTCCAGGGGAAGAAGAAGCAGCCACCCCAGAATATGCCATTAAACTATGTCAAAAGTTAAACGACATTCATGAGTTTACCCGGAGGCACATTACAATTAATAGTGATAGAATGAAAACACGATAAGACCGAAGAATGCCTTAAGAGACTTTTCAAGAAGGAAAGCTGGTGTTGTTGTACACTCAAAGGAAGAAGGGATGGTGCCCGAAGCTACACGAATGTTGGGAAGGCCCATACAGGATTCTCAAACATATAAATTAACTGATCTACCAGATTTGTCGACAGCGCTCTCGGGCGAAGCTTAAGGTTGTCCACATCGACCGACTGGCACTGTACGAAGGTCCAAGTGTAGGAGAGTCTGTTCGTTACGGACGAACTTAATGAGGGGGCAGTGTTGCACACATGATCTCTCACCTCACGCAAGAAGTTCCTGTTACATGCAGGCCAGCACTGTGGAAGGACTGACCCCCCTCGACCCTCATTATCACTCGAGGTGGTCTGTCCAGTCACGGCGCCCGGCTCCTGACTGGCGTCACAGCCCCTCCTCCCTGATGGAGAAGCCGACAAGTGTTGAGGATGCGCAAGAATATTATGCGAATTATAACTCTCGGCGCAGCGGGGCATTTAGAGATATTTCTGGGCGATGGTCTACGACCCTGCCACAGCTGGACTGTCGGGAGTCTTTCTGTGGACACCAATTGGCTGAGTGTGGTATCCAGGTGACTGTGAGTGCGGCGAAGGACATCGTTGAATAGGATGGATGACAATGGGATATTGCGAGGTGACGGCGGAGGGGTGTTTGTGGTGTAAATGAACGAGAGAACGTAATATCGGCCGAGTGAAGGCCACTGTGCGCGAGGGTGCTCGGAGAACTCTAGAATGTTGCGGACTGGTGGGACCTGGACTAAACTGAGGTGGAACTAAATAACATGTGATACGGACTTTATTGATAATATTGGAGCTGTCAAATATGGACATATCATTTGTAAAATAATGGAATAGGTTTTGATACACTGTCCATTGAGACTAATTATTAAGTATTTAATTACGTTAATTTCTTTGAGGTAATTTTAATTTGTATTAATTGAATTCATTTAATGTAAATAGCAAGTGATATCAATATATTGTGGATGTTGAGTCGAGAGAATTTTGTTTGCAGTTTTTGAAAATAAAATTAGGTAATTATAATTACCTTTTTTATTTAATTAAGATGTACATTCCTTAACGAACTTGGTCTAGCCCACTACGTTGAGAGAAAAATGTAATAATACACAACATTTTCGAAAATTCGAGATATTATTTTATTATTTTTACTCATAGTGCTTGTCGTGCAGTTACTATTTCATTCACTCGTTGCACCACCCACTCCAGGGATAGATTAATTTAAAGAAGCGGAGCGCACAGCTCGTCCCGATAGGATGGCCAGCGGAGGACGCCATTTAATGATCTGCTATTCCCTAGAATAATCTGCCAACCACACTACCCAACTACTCTCCCCCTCCCACTGGTTTAATGACTTTACGTAACATAATTCCCTCTATACTCCATGTCATCCTCCACCCACACCTATCAATTTTGCTATCCATTTTCTCAGCGTTTGTCCACTTGACTGTGCTGTTGACTAATGTTTTCAATATTGACCACTAGAGTGTGCTGGTAACTTGTGTTTTTATAACCTAATACCAGAGAACATGCATGTTATACATTTCCAGACCCATAAGCTAAAGTGTGCTTATACTAACTTGCCTCGAACGGCGATGAATTCCCAAAGCTTGGAGTATTCTTTAATTATTCCCCCTTACATTAGTTGTTTTTTTTTTTAATATTTGTTTTTTATTCCAATTTTATCTGGAACACATTACTTTTACTAAATCAATTTTACATGAAGCAGGTAATTATCTATAAAGAATTTGAAAGTATTTATAACACAAGAAGTTTGATATGATATTCGCAGATATGAAGAGAACATAATATTATTATTTAGTAAGAGGATTGTATACATTTCCCCTTGGCTGTAAATGATCGACTGAAACGAGTTTCTAGTTCGAACCTTTCATCACCATTTGTTCTTCCTCATGTTATAACTTTTTTATACTCTCTTCATCACTCTCTTCGATATCATGCACACTATACACAGATACATTCGAGCTCTCGAATGCTCTTCTACAATTTTCATCCTGTTCATCAATTTCTGGTTTAAAGTAGTTACATTCTAACCATATGCAGTATATTATAAATACATGGGTTTCCAACTCTTATGTAAGTTTATTTACTAAATTATATTTTATGACTGAGATAATAATGTAAATATATTTCAGCATACCCGGCGAATTCTTTCTCACGCATGTCTTAAGACTTCTATGTAAAGCGAATAACTTCAGATACAATCGATTAGCATTTGGTTTGCCTAAAACATGGACAGATTTGTGAGCCAGCTGAGTACACTGTTTGACATGATTCCGATATGAATAACGACATATTTTTCTTCATTTTGTAATGTATTATGTCTCTTTGACTCATACCCACACTTATAGCAACCAAGAGTCCTATAAGTCGATGTGTTCTTCACATACGTTTTAACTCCTTTCATTCTGTCGTCCATTGCTACTTCTACTGAAGGTTACATCGCAATAGCGACATGTTCAACTCGATATTGGCCGAGAATTGTTCTTGCTGTTCACATGCAGGTCCTTACTTGCCGATAGTACCATCATTTTATCATTATTTACTGTGCGAAGCAGCTATGACGTGGTTACATCATTACTCACTGTAGTACTTACATGTCCATAACAGTTTTGTGGTGACAGCAATACACTTTTTTATTTAGAAGGCGGAGGAACAAATACTTTTCGTGTTTTATAATGTTTGTATAAAGCATCATTACGAGCATACAGACGAAGACATTTATCATGCCCATATGACATGTGAGATGGAATCATATTACATGTGTGCTTCTCATGTCGTCTTATATAGCTGCTATTTTCAAAGGTTTAATAACAGCACTAGCGACAAAGTCGACGACGTTGGCTTGATCCACGATGCTGCTGATGGAGCTGCTGTAGCTGACCCACCAGAAGTCGAGGGCCCAATTGGCACTATGCCCGAAGAAGTCGAAAACTGGTACACGTGCCTAATATCGTGTAGGGCCCCTGAGCAGGCAGAAGTGCCGCAAGACGACGTGGCATGGACTCGACTAATGTCTGAAGGTATGCAGGAGGCAATTCACACCATGAATCCTGCAGGGCAGTCCACAAATCCAATCTGCGCCAATTTTAGAAATGGTTTCACGTCTGTCACGTTTAATTATTCTCGTCTGTCGTCGTTTGTCCCGTTCTTTCACGATATTTTTCCAGCCCCAGCGATTTCGAAAATGTGATGTTTTACCGGATTCCCGATATTCACGGTACACTCGTGAAATGGTCGTACGCGAACATCCAAATGTTATCGCTACCTCGGAGATGCTATGTCCTATCTCTCGTGCGCCGACTATAACACCACGTTCAAACTCACTTAAATCTTGATAGCCTGCCATTGTATCAGCAGTAACCGATCTAGCTTCCGACCGCATCACGTTACTCTGATTGGTTCCATACCTCTGTTATTTGCATACGCACGCCTTTACCAGTTTTTTTGGCTCTTCAGTGTATATACATTACGTAGCACTTCTGTAAGGCATTTAGAATTTATTTCCATTTAAAAACTTATATACGCACACAAAAACAATAGCAAAAGTTTCTTTTAAAAGGGTTTCTAGTGTAATGAGTTTTTAAACACAAAAAATAAACACAACGCATAAATGGTTTTACACAAAGCCATAACACAAAAAGTTCTAACTTAGTTCATAGTATTTAAAAAAATGTTCTTCGAATTCAAATATATCGGTTTTGTGCTAACTGTAAAAATAATAATTTTCAAAAAAATATACACATTGCAATACCTTCGAAGACTAAATGCTGTGCCAGTTTCGGGATAGTAACGATGTTCGTCATCTCGAGCAACTTGTTTCTGCTGCATCACTAGTCTCTGATTGGTCATCCGTTGCAATAATACTGCACTGCATCTCTGGCTTCTATTTAACTGTAGGCACAGCGACTTCTGTTAGGATGACTGCCAGGTACATATTAGGTTCGTCGGTGGCCAAACCAGCATCGGCAGCCCTGGGAACACATGACACTGGGCTGCGAGAGAATCAGCGAGTTGGTGTTGGTTCGACTCCAGAGCCACAGGCACATCCAGCCGCGAAATTGATGTAATGTGTGGTGAATACTAACACGTGGGCCTGATGCTGATGATGCACTCGCTGGCATCTGGTCAATTGGCTGGAGGTATCGCTTGACCCAACATGCTGGCAGCAGACCGAAGTTTCATGCACCACCTGGGGCAGCCCCATGGCACAGTCT
Source organism: Clitarchus hookeri (assembly GCA_002778355.1). Lineage (NCBI taxonomy): Eukaryota > Metazoa > Arthropoda > Insecta > Phasmatodea > Phasmatidae > Clitarchus > Clitarchus hookeri. The sequence continues at coordinate 527,290 of NQII01001662.1, forward strand.
AGTACCTGGATGGTAACTTAAGGCCGACCTTTCTTACCAGGCCAATGATTTGTTACATGTTGCAGGGCAGCTGTATCTGTGGCATTACATATAAAGCAGCGCAGACTGACAGTCCTGGACAAACCCCTTGTATCTGAGATAGCTCATAGGCAACTGGAAAATGTGCTAGTCGCCAGTGATGCATGCTGCTGCAACCACAGGTCTTGGTGTAAATGTATATGTTACCAGCATCCCAGTAGCTGTAGTAGAGTAGTTGTGCATCAAGGCGGTATAAGCATTTGCCGTCTGAAATGCTTACACCTTATTCAAGTTTATGGAAGCCAATTGAAAGTGTGTACATGCTCCTGCCTCCGTGTCTACCAGGATAATGGCAGGGAGCATCAGGTCGATTATCGCCATAGATAACCATTTCCCTATCCAAGGATGCAGCACACCATTTGTCAACCTGCTGTGCATTCCTCCACATCTATGTCCAGTGAGGTTCAGACCTGTCGCAGATATGATGCTGCTGGTCGTCGTGAAGTTTCGGTAGCTTGTGCAGCGAAGGACAGTCATATACGGCCTGGATATCGATAATTTCCACTTCGACTTTGCACAACATACTCAGCCATTTTTTCTCCTCAGATCCCACCACCTAAATCGGCCCTTGCAAGTTATGTATTAGCAAAACACACAGCACATATCCCAATTGATGATACGGAATCTTGCTATCATCCCACTCCAGCCTTTAATAGTACCTGGTCAGCCAGTCGTTAGTCTTGTTGCACTTCTCGTCCAAATGTTTTCCTGGATATTGGGAGTGGAAGGAGAGTGTATATGTCTTGCCATCCTTCATCATTTTGCAAATTTGGCTCGGGAATCCTTGCTTATTACAGTAAATCCTGTGCTATCTATGCTCGAAGCTAACTAAACAGTTGTCGTTTAGGTCCATCATTTGTATGTATTCTCCACAGTACTCACAACATTGCCTTCACGACTTTGTCCAAGCTATTGTATGATGAGAACTGGTTGTGAAGTATCAGACATAAATTGTATGTGTGTGTAGGAATAATTTTCTGAGTAATGTATTAGATTCTGCAGTCTATCATATTCGAACTGATATGATAATCCTGTTTACTCACATTGAAAACCATGCGCAGGGTCACATTCTTGAATGTAACAGCGCTTAGTATCTGTGACTGGGTTTGTCCATAATATGCAATTTGGAATTGGGCCTACATTTAATATGACAGCAGGTACATAGATAATGTTAAAATCCATGAATGGCTAGCTTTTGCTATTCAAAAATATGTTCACAGTTTTTATTTGAAATATGTCGAACTGCGATCTGCTCACGTTCACATTGTATTGTCATATGGTCTGTAGTCAGATAGTGGCTAAGCTGGGCTTTACCATCAAGTTGATACAATAGTTTGTAGGCAGTCCAAAGTCGGTCCCGAAACTCCACGACCTTTGAGCCACATCAATTTTTTGCCATCTTCAGCATCTTGGTATTTTCGGCGATGCTCATCTGAATGTGAGGAAACATTTGTTCGTTAGAATGTAGCTTTAGTTCAACTGCCTCAATGTTTTATCCAGTACTCACAGTGTTGTTCGCGTGTGAATTGGCTAGAAAAAGCACCAGTTCATGCTTCGAATGCATAATAATGTGTTTGTGAACTTTGGCTATTCCCAGCAACATCGCTAGAGAAATGTACACCTCGAATTTACATTTGGTGTAACTAGGAATACTGTAATCATCTTCTATCATCAAGCATGTCATCTTGGCTGTAGACAGCTCAATCTGCATGGGCGAGGGAAAGTTTTAGATGGCAGTAATTAAGCCGACATTTCTCGTCTAGTCTACCTTGACATCGTTGCGAATATACATGATGTGACCGATAAGGTGGAGAATACCATCTATCGATACTTTTTTCGATGCTGGGTTGGAGCCATCTCCTTTCATCAGAGTACCCTGAATCGCAGGAATAACTTGCAAGGAAGAGTGCAAATATTTTGGGGTTGGACTGTTATCCAAAAATCCGATGGTAGTGTGTACAACCCAACTAGGGAAGACTAGTATGCCTGAAAATCAACTTTTGTTATGTTGTCCTCATAAATACCCAGATTGTCGATATTTTATGTAAACTTCCATGTCGATCGAACTCGAGACTAAGACTGTGGAGAAAATTCTCACTAGCATGTGTTAACACGTTTGTTACCTGTGGTGTACTGTTAGCCAGTGTGATGAGGTGCTTTGTTTTGNACTGTTATCCAAAAATCCGATGGTAGTGTGTACAACCCAACTAGGGAAGACTAGTATGCCTGAAAATCAACTTTTGCTATGTTGTCCTCATAAATACCCAGATTGTCGATATTTTATGTAAACTTCCATGTCGATCGAACTCGAGACTAAGACTGTGGAGAAAATTCTCACTAGCATGTGTTAACACGTTTGTTACCTGTGGTGTACTGTTAGCCAGTGTGATGAGGTGCTTTGTTTTGTTGTTTCTGGTCGTCACAAATCTTATTCCCATCTTCTCAAATGCAGGAACAAAGTAAATTCTTCATTTCAAAAACTCACCAACTCTAAGTGTTCGTCGACGATTGTAATGACCAGCTCGTGCACTCTCTTTACGATCACTAGAATGTAAATAATGATTAGCAGTGCTATGGCCAATTTAAAATATGGAGGAACCATAGGTGAAACATCGCTCAGCATGTTGCCAGCATGCTGGTGAGGTACATACCACTGGCCAAATTGCAGTTAATTCGTATAACATTAACAGGCGAGATGTTCATAGGCTGCGATGATTAGTGAGTTTTTCCAGCTTCGTAGATGATTGCCTCGAACTGCAGCATCGACATGATAGAATATGGTTTCGTAAAGTCGATATCTTCACTACATCTGACTACCCTTTTCAAAATGTTGGGATTTCCATGTAGTTTGATGTCAATGTCTGGAGACAGCGAATCTTCTGTTTACCTCGCCATGTCGTCTATTTCGTAAAAGCCTACAGGTAATTCACTTCAAGGGAAAGATTAATTCTTTTATTAGCCCCATCTTACAGTTTTTTTCATCGATGTTCAATATCACATTTGTATGCTTGAAAATCGACCAGGGAAATACATCACTGCACCTCCAGGTCGAGTGACGGGAAGTGTACAACACACAATTTGGAGCTATGATCCACCAATGCAAGTGTTATCGACATGACTGATGATTATTTGTCGATTTATAGGCATTTTACTCATGTTTGAACGAACAAGGTAATTAAGACACAAATGTCCGCAGTTCCATGTGTTCAGCAACTCCTCCATCTTATAGCTGTAGGTCTACATCCTTCCATGCAATTACCATCGCAGTTCAATTGAACAAGACAAATTAACGAAAAATGTCTGCATGCTTCCTTTTTTTCACATATACTACCCAGGCCTTCGGTGGTATCCAGGTTGATTATACCACAGTTGTCTCATTTGAGTTTAGGGGGCAAATCGTCTTACATGATTACACCTTGAAAATGAGGAATTTTCCCTTTTCGTTTATGGTATTTTAACCGTTGACATAATTATTTCATCCAATTCAGTTTCCTGATGAATCGTTTTGTTAAACTTATGCCTCCTACTATGTATAGTCGGAGGTCGACTCCTTGCCCATTTTTTTCTCCATTATGATAGCTTTCATGATTGAATTGCGCTTACGGGCCTCGGACAACTGCTTAGGTTCGTTCGATGCTATGGTGATGACTCGGATGACATCACTCGTGGCTCCGATTAGTCCCCAAGTGCACCGAGTGCAGGCAGAAGCAATGGAAAAGTATACATTTTCTTGAGCTTTAATTTTTTTTTCGCTCCTTGTAATCGTTCCTCGTTTCACTTGGGCCATCCTCTTGCTCTTTGCAACCATGCCCATTTTCACCTTAGCCTTCATCCCATTGGAAATGACCCACACTGCTATTTTTCGCAGAGTTCGTTGTTGGGAACACATTTTATTTCGTCGGCCCTCTGCACGAGTATCTTGCCTGCCTGTGTATCTGGCTTGTAGATCCTTGTTCAGGGAGTAGGCGATGCTACTTGGGTTGATCCAAGAAGTCGAATGCAAGACTCATGGAATCCCCGGTCTTTGAAAGGAGCCCAGGTTGTATACAGAAGCCGACCTGCTGGAATACAAGATATTGCTCGAACCCAAGCATGGACTTTACCAAGATATCGATCCTGTGACCGGTTCTTGTAAGGACGAAGATCGTATAAAAATCGTATTTTTAGCATCCTTCTTCAGGGGACTAGTACTGAAAAGTGGCGAAGGTTTGAGGAAGATAGGCTACAAGAACATAAACTATGGGTTTTAGGACGACCTGTGCGAATTCGTGTGCATGGGTACAACTGCTTGACGCTTCGTAAAGGGTTTGAAACACTGACAAACCAACTAGATTATTTACATCATTGAATAACTGAAGTATTGAGTGTACATGCAATGAATTGATTGGGGATCCCCCATAAACCGTATGCAGCTGCCAGATGGAACTATTTGTGAAATGAACGACCAGTTTCGAACCCACCTCATTGAGATGATATCGTTCACTCGGGTCAACAAGGGCTACAAATAAACTGAAGAGCCAAAAAAAAAACCATTATAGGCGTGAGTATGCAAATAACAGAGGTATGGAACCAATCAGAGTAACGCGATGCGGTCGGCAGCGCCTATATAAGACAACAAGCGTCTGGTAAAGTTGCTAGATCGGTTACTGTGGCTACAATGGCATGTTATCAAGATTTAAGTGAGTTTGAACGTGGTGTTATAGTTGGCGCACGAGAGATGGGACATAGCATCTCCGAGGTAGCGATGAAATTTGGATTTTCGCGTATGACCATTTCACGAGTGTACCGTGAATATCAGGAATCCGGTAAAACATCAAATCTTCGACATCGCTGCAGCCGGAAAAAGATCGTGAACGAACGGGACAAACGACGACTGACGAGAATAATCAAACGTGACAGACGTGCAACCCTTTCTCAAATTGGCGGAGATTTCAATGCCTTATTCATACCTTCAGACATTAGTCAAGTCCATGTCACATCATCTTGCGGCAATTCTTTGTGCTCATGGGGGCCCTGCACGATATTAGGCAGGTGTGCCAGTTTTTTTGGCTCTTCAGTGTAAATTTTGACCATCATTGACGTGTTTAACAAATTCGCCTGGGCCAATATGGTCAATTAGTAGAATTTCGGTGATTTTGCGAAGGCGATGGCCTATGTATTGCCTGAAGGATTCGTCCTGACAAATGTACAAACTGAGCAGGGTAAGAAATTCTACAATGCAAAGATCAAGTTCTTAAAGAAGAAACATATTATAAATCATTACTCCATGTACAGCAATCTCAAAGCATCAGTAGTCGAAAGCTTCAACAGGACTCTAAAGGGCAAGATGTTGAGGCATTTCGCTGCAAACAGAAACTACAAGTGGTTGGAAGTACTGACAACTCCCAGAGCTGTGGTTTTGGAGGAAGCTGTTGACACTGTTCTGTGGCGATTGAGGCGCCAGCACTTATTACTAGCTCGCCGTGATCGGGCGTAAGGACATTTCGACACTGTTGTCTAAAGGTTCAATTTACTAAGGAAACGACACAGGGCGATTGAGTAGCTCAAGAAAAATCTCTAGTTTTATTATTCCTTGAACAAGTTATAATTCACACACGAGCTCTAGAGACAACTGCTTCCCGTTTATACAAAGGGGGGTGTAGGGGGTTATTACTCTTCACACACGCTGGATGTCTGTACTTATCTGTCCTGCTGTGCTGGTAGCTGGTCCTGCAGTTGAGGTCTGGTGAGCTGGAACTGGCAGGACTCTGCGTCTGAGGGCGGCTGGCCCCTCGGAGTCTCGTCGGCTGACTGCCCGGGTTTTCTCGGATGCTTCCCGCCGTACGTCCCGTTTGTCGGCCTCTGTTATGGGTCTGTTGCACGCGGCTGGCTTCTCCTTGAGCGGACGCCCTCCGGTAGGGCTCGTCCCTCGCTCCCGTTCTCGATGTAGGGCAGGAACGGACTGTTCCCGGCCCCACCACGTCCCGGCGAAGGTTCCACACCGGTGTGTGTGGACCCCACCTGCCCTTCGAGGCGCAGGCTGCACTGGACACTCCCACTAGCTCGACGTGGCCTTCACGGCGAAGCTCACCACTCGATTCTCCCCTCCTCGGTGCGTTGCAACTGACTGGAACTGACTGGCTTCTGCGGTAAACTGGCTGGTTGACTCGCGTCCGGATCTGGCGGACCCCTTAATGTCGTGACTGACGATCTGCGCATCCCGGGGTGGCAGTACCGAACTTCCGTGCCACTTTTCTACTCGTTACTGCGGCTGCTTGATTCGTTGACGTCTCTCAACTGACGGCTCGTGTCTCGCTGATGTCGTCCGGATCCGAACCGGACGTCTCGCGGACGGACCTCCGACCAACTGTCCCGTGTCTCTGTTCGCGTTTCACTGACTTCCTACTGACTCCTCCCGACTGACTGATCTCGTTCCGCCCTCCGGACTGACTGACTCCTCCCGACTGACTCACTGCTGGATTCGTTTATGTTTCCCACTGACTGCTCGTGTCGAACTCCCGTCGTCCGGCTCCGAACACCGGACGTCTCGCGGACGGACCTCCGACCAACTGTCCCGTGTCTCTGTTCGCGTTTCACTGACTTCCTACTGACTCCTCCCGACTGACTGATCTCGTTCCGCCCTCCGGACTGACTGACTCCTCCCGACTGACTCACTGCTGGATTCGTTTATGTTTCCCACTGACTGCTCGTGTCGAACTCCCGTCGTCCGGCTCCGAACACCGGACGTCTCGCGGACGGACCTCCGACCAACTGTCCCGTGTCTCTGTTCGCGCTTGACTGATCCCTGTTCCGCCCTCCGGACTCACTGACCCGTCTCACTCTCCGAACTGACTGCTCCCGTTCCGCCCTCCGGACTGACTGACCTGTTTCCTCGGACTCCTCTCGTTTTATAGCCTCCATTGCCATATTCAAACTGCCTTGTCTGCACGTGGTCCGGAAATCGGGTGGCGTCTCCCTGAGTAATAAAACACGTGTCTGGGGCTCGCGCTGCCCAGCGTGGACCTTCGGTTCTGGTATGGCCGTTTCATTGTCTCGTTCTGCACGTGCTTACTTGGCGGGCGGTCTTTGGATCAGCGCCGGCAGTGGTCCTTCCCTTGTCCCCAGATATGCTGCTATTCTTCTGCTTGTACATCCGCTAAAAGCTTTCTTGGTTTATTGCGGCGAAGCCCGGAGTCGTGGGACCTCGGCGTATCTTGGGGCAGCTGCCCAGTGCAGCTGTGTCCATGCCCTGGTGCCTTCCGTTGCCTCCGGATGCCGTCTGCACGTGCAGAAAACTTGGGTGGCCCGTCTTTGCAGCTGTGAGGCGCGGGATCCTTTTTGGACACGTCCGCCACCCTTAATATTTATTGGTGTTGACCGCCTGCAAGCTTCGCTAGCGCGTGTGTTCTGACGGCCAAAATACATGGACGCGGGGAGCGTCA
>NQII01001662.1:538159-614598 GCA_002778355.1 Clitarchus hookeri
TCGGTGCGTTGCAACTGACTGGAACTGACTGGCTTCTGCGGTAAACTGGCTGGTTGACTCGCGTCCGGATCTGGCGGACCCCTTAATGTCGTGACTGACGATCTGCGCATCCCGGGGTGGCAGTACCGAACTTCCGTGCCACTTTTCTACTCGTTACTGCGGCTGCTTGATTCGTTGACGTCTCTCAACTGACGGCTCGTGTCTCGCTGATGTCGTCCGGATCCGAACCGGACGTCTCGTGGACGGACCTCCGACCAACTGTCCCATGTCTCTGTTCGCGTTTCACTGATCCCTGTTCCGCCCTCCGGACTCACTCCGAGTGACTCCTCCCGACTGACTCACTGCTGGATTCGTTTATGTTTCCCACTGACTGCTCGTGTCGAACTCCCATCGTCCGGCTCCGAACACCGGACGTCTCGCGGACGGACCTCCGACCAACTGTCCCGTGGCTCTGTTCGCGCTTGACTGAACCCTGTTCCGCCCTCCGGACTCACTGACCCGTCTCACTCTCCGGACTGACTGCTCCCGTTCCGCCCTCCGGACTGACTGACCTGTTTCCTCGGACTCCTCTCGTTTTGTAGCCTCCATCGCCATATTCAAACTGCCTTGTCTGCACGTGGTCCGGGAATCTGGTGGCGTCTCCCTGAGTAATAAAACACGTGTCTGGGGCTCGGGCTGCCCAGCATGGACCTTCGGTTCTGGTATGGCCGTTTCATTGTCTCGTTCTGCACGTGCTTACTTGGCGGGCGGTCTTTGGATCAGCGCCCGCAGTGGTCCTTCCCTTGTCCCCGGATATGCTGCTATTCTTCTGCTCGTACATCCGCTAAAAGCTTTCTTGGTTTATTGCGGCGAAGCCCGGGGTCGTGGGACCTCGGCGTATCTTGGTGCAGCTGCCCAGTGCAGCTGTGTCCGCGCCCTGGTGCCTTCCGTTGCCTCCGGATGCCGTCTGCACGTGCAGAAAACTTGGGTGGCCCGTCTTTGCAGCTGTGAGGCGCGGGATCATTTTGGACACGTCCACCACCCTTAATATTTATTGGTGTTGACCGCCTGCAAGCTTCGCTAGCGCGTTTGTTCTGACGGCCAAAATACATGGATGCGGGGAGCGTCAGTACTGCCAAAACTCGTTCTCAAATACAATTCTACAGTCCACTCTGCTACGCACGCGAAGCCTGAAGACATGAAGGACGACTTTCTGCTTAGAACCTTGTACACTGACCCGAAAAGGAGAGATCTTTGTAAATCTAAAGCCAAGGTTGGCGACCTGGTGCACATCTCCAAACAGAAAGAAATCTTTGACAAAGTGTTTACAGTGAATTGGAGCCCTGAACCCTTTAATTTACGACATAAAAGAGACTATGTTCCGAGGATATACTATCTCGAAGATCTAAATAATGCACCTATCGGTGGAGGTTTCTACGCCGAGGAGAATCAGCCTACGAAATTTCCAGATATTTATTTGGAGTAGGAGCTGAAATTGCATAATGGACAGTCGTTTGTCAAGTGGCGGGGGTTCTCGGCCCACTACAATTCCTGCGTTTCCGATGCGGACATCGAGAGGTGAACTCTTTTTAGAAATATGACTTTTAAACTATGTGAGTACATACAGAATGTTCAAAAATTAAACTCCCAAACTGCGGAATGTGATTTCTTATGAAAAATAAAGGCGAAAATCTATTGGACACCATATACATAAACGAAATATTAAAGGAGATATGAGCCTTTGAAAATTAGGTTTTGAAAACGTATTTTGGCTGAATGCCTTGTACAACGCCTACTAAGTCCGCAGCAGAAATGTGATTTATGCTTCCCATGTTGCAGAGACACACGCGTAATGCTGGCCGTCCTAGGTCTGTGCGCAATGTTCGGCTTGAGGAAGTGATACATCAGCACATCAACGACATGCCCTCCACTAGTACACGCTTCATAGCGCGCCAAATGGGCATTTCCCATTTAACCATGCGGGATGTACTGTGGGTACATCGCCACCATCCCTACCGCTGGCAGAAAGTACAAGGCATTCAGCGAAAATACGTTTTCAAAAACAAATATTCACAGGCTCATATCTCCTTTGATAGTCTTTTTAGATATATTGTGTCCTTTGTATTTTCGACTTTATTTTTCATAAGAAATCACCACCCGCAGTTTGGGGGTTTAATTTCCGAACATTCTATATACACGCATATAGGTATATAGTATGAGGGTTTTTTATTCATTCACTGGTTTATTCGTTTCCTTACGTTGTTGTCAATATATTTTTCTAAATAAAATTTATGAATACCATGTAATATTTTCTTTTTTAAAATCAATTATGGAAAATTAATTTCTTGAAACAAGATTGAGTTAATAAAAAATAATGCAATGAAAAAAAAAATGAAAACATTTAAATAAAATAAAATAAGATCGAATAATTTTTACTCCGAGTCTGGGAGCATCGTAGTCATTCGACAAAATTTGGTATTAGCACACTCTAGCCGACACATCTGGAAATGAACAACATGGCTGCCGTGTTGTGGAAAATGCAAAAATCATGAGTTGCCATAAAACTCTTGTGTTCTCTATTGAAAATATAAGTTAACAGTGTAGACCAGTGGACATATGCTGAAACAATGGTCGGCAAAATTGATTTGTGTGTGTGGTGGGTGACGCGAAGAGGAAAGGAAACATATGTTACATTAAGTCATTAACCCAGAAGGAGGGGGGCGTGTAGTTGAGTGGTGGGTTTTCCAGATTGGCCAAATAAGAAGCCAGTGATTAATTGGCGCTCGTCTACGGTCTCCCTATCGGGTTGTATTGCGTGCTCCGCCATATTTAGTACAATAATTGAACCCTGGAGTGGGTGGAGCGACGAGTGACTAAAAGTGTATCTGGACGACAAACACTACATTAAAATATTTAAAAATGATTAATTTTTTAAATTTAATTTTTAAAGAACAAAATTTTAATTTTTAATTTTTGTGTTTATTTAATATTTTAAAAATTGCCAATTTAACATATTTAAAAGAAGTTTAAAAATTATTTGAAATTTTTTTTTTTAATATTGAGTATTTTTTTACAATTTTTTTTTAGTTTAAGTTTACATAGCGTTGGTGATAGTAATTTAAACAAAAATGGCCGCCCCTGTACTCAACATAGCCACAGTTCTTCTTGATCCTCAGGTCCTGGCTCAGAGCCTTTATTCCTCCGTTCTACTTTGAAGATTATCTATACCTATGCCTCATACATCGAGTATGCTCGAATCCCCTTTGCTCATTTAAGGAATCGTGTGAAAAATAACAAAAGTAAAAACAATTTAATCGGAACACGTGTGTGTGTGTGTGTGTCTAAGGGAAAGATAATTTTGTTTAAACCACTAATTTCTGAAGGGATTTTCGATAAAACATAACAATTTTGTCGGTAGCATGCCTACCCCCGGTCATGGATCGCAACCCCAGACTGTGACGCCATCCAATGTATGGACGACGAATCCTGAATATTTCCGCAGACCACTCATTTATATACCACTCGCTGCTTGCAGAGAAGTTGATAGATTTGTCTGCCTGACCAACGGACTGCAAGGGTTACGACACTCGCTGCAGTAAATGATGAGAGAAGTTTTCTTTATCACTGCTACCTTTAGTTTGTTCGAACATTCAGGAAAAAAAAAAAAGCAATGTCACATTCTTAAAACGAACATGTGACAAGATACTGCTCTTTTGCGAGGTATTCATGCTCTGCCGTTATCTCATAAGCGCAAAGGGCATAAAGTATTACATCACCAAATTTTCTGCTACATAAGTTCATAAGATTTAGATTCTCCGCAGAATACATGCGCTTTATGGTATATTATATAAATAAGTTTAAAGTAAAAGTATGAGTTCAGTGGTTTACAATGCAGCACTGTACCCGATTGTACAACATGCAGAGTTCATTAAACACACTAAAAAAATTGTCGTTAAAATTGCGTTTTAATTTGCAAATGAAAGAATAAAGCATATATTTTGTTACAGTGAAAATAGTTTGCTAGAATTGACTTATTTAACTCGTTTATTTATAAATTAATGTGCATATTAGTAATAAAAATGTAATTATTTTTATTCTGGAAGCGTCAGAAAGAACAATCTGAAACACCACTTGTCCCCAACCATCTTCAGCCAGCAATATTATCGTTATACACTGGAGAGACAAAAAAAACTGGTATAGGCGTGCGTATGCAAATAACAGAAGTATGGAACCAATCAGAGTATCGCAATGCGGTTGGCAGTGCGTATATAAGACAACAAGCGTCTGGCAAAGTTGCTAGATCGGTTACTGCGGCTACAATGGCAGGTTATCAAGATTTAAGTAAGTTTGAACGTGGTGTTATAGTCGGCGCACGAGAAATGGGACATAAAATCTTCGAGGTAGCGATAAAATTTGGATTTTCACGCACGAACATTTCACGAATGTACCGTGAATATCGGGGATCCGGTAAAACATCAAATCTTCGACATCGCTGCAGCCGGAAAAAAGATCATGAACGAACGGGACAAACGACGACTGACAAGAATCATTAAACGTGACAGACGTGCAACCCTTTCTCAAATTGGCGCAGATTTCAATGCTGGGGCATCAACAAGTGACAGCATGTGAACTATTCAACGGACCATCATTGATATGGGCTTTCGGAACCGAAGGCTCACTCATGTACCGTTGTTGACTGCACGACACAAAGCTTTACGCCTTGCCTGGGCGCGCCAACACCGCCATTGAACTTTTGATGACTGGAAACACGTTGCCTGGTCTGTCGAGTCTCCTTTCCAATTGTATCGGGCGGACGGACGTGTACGGTTATGGAGACATCCTCATTAATCCATGGACCCTACAACAGGGGACTGTTCAAGCTGGTGGAGGCTCTGTCATGGTAAAGGGCGTGTGCAGTTGGCGTGAAATGGGAGGCCTGATACGTCTAGATACGACTCTGACAGGTGACAGATACGTAAGCATCCTGTCCGATCACCTGTACCCATTCATGTCAATTATGTATTCCGACGGATGTGGACAATTCCAGCAGGACAATGCGACACCCACATGTCGAGAGTTGCTACCGAGTGGCTCCAGGAACACTCTTCTAACATAGACACTTCCATTGGCCACCTAAATCACCTGACATGAACATTATTGAGCATATCTGGGATGCCTTGCAACGTATTGTTTAGAAGAGATCTCCACCGCCTCACACTCCTATGGATTTGTAGACAGCCCTGCACGATTCATGGCATTAAATGCCTCCTGAATACCTTCAGACATTAGTCGAGTCCATGAGACGTCGCCTTGCGTTACTTCTGCGTGCTCGCGGGGGCCCTACACGATATTAGGCAAGTGTACCAGTTTTTTTGACTCTTCAGTGTAGTTACTCTGTATGTATTAAATGAAAAATCAGTAATAGAGTTTACAATTATTTTTAATAATAAATAGGTGTCACCCACGAAATGCATTATTTTACAACTATAATGTATATGCATAATAATAACTATAAAATATTTCTTAACATTATTACTAATTTTAATAATGACTGTCAGAGTAATTACTTAATAGTCTTTCTTCATAAAAGTGGTAATTTATTTTTGCAAATATGTGGTTTCTGTAGAATGCTTAAAAATTAAATTAATATGCTCTGTAATTATTTGATTTTTAAACATTTTAACACTCAACTGTAACAAAATATTTGTTAGTGTTACAAAGTATATACATTTTTATTTGAAACGGTACTTCAATAGTTCTTTTTTGTCAATTCTGATGGTATGTATACAACTGTTTATAGAACCCTGCATGTTGTACAGTCTGGTGCAGTGCCCCATTCCAAGGCACCCTACTTCTTCCTTAAAAATTACAGTACTCATATTCTAGTAAGAATAAGAGAAAACCAATAAGGAAATAATTAACGTGTCAATAAATAATATAGTAAGCTATGCACCTTAGGTCAAATGCCTGTTCTACGGAAATTGCGAATCAGGTCATATTAGCTGAATCAAAGTAACAGTACAGAATATGTAGAGGGAACAAAGCCAAATCAGAATTTATCAGCATATTTTTTTTTAGTATGTTTCTTGTCACAACGAAAGGATAATTTATAATCTTTACCGTTAGCCCGTGGAACCATCGCGCGCTGAGCCAGCTGACTTGAAAATAGCCATTACTTCTCTAACGTGTCTTCTTGTCACACGTTGGTGAAACACGCGGTTCACTATCTTGAGACGTAAGCAGCACAGACTGAATATCTGCCAGGCGTTGTGCAGAAACCCTTCATACACTGTGCGCTTCTTTAAGGAGAACTGTTGGCTTCAGTTTCATATGCCTCTTTGTCAATTTGAATAGTGTGTTTGCTAGCGTGCCGAAATAATTACTTACATCCCAAAAAATCACGATTTTCTGTAATGACATAATGGCAACAGCGTTTGTTACTCGTGAATTGTGTTTATGATACAATTTACCTACTTACATATTCAACACATTCATTCAAGAAAACAATGGTATGAATCCCACGTAGTTTCTGATACTTCTATACAAAAATATTTCAAAGCCTGTTTTCCTTGGCATCGGGAATTGGCCTGACCGATGGAATGGTCGTGATGGTTCCGTACTATATCCGTACTATATCCCCGCGTTTAAATCCCCCTGACTTTTTTTTTCTGTGGGGTCATCTGAAGTCCGTTGTGTATTAAGACAAAGCAACCTGAAGATATGTTCCAGTTAACAGGCCGCATTCATGCTGGCGTTGTTACAGTTACTCAGGAAATGCTGCTGAACGCCCAGGCGTGATTGATTCGACACTTGAGATGTATATTGCTGTTAATGGTGGCTACTTCGAACAGTTACTGAAACAGCGAAGGACGTGTGCGCTATTACTGGGATCCATGTGTGATTGAGTTTACTTTCGTCATAATAATATTATTATTAGTATGTACAGTGTTACTTTCTGTAATGCATGCATGTTCATTTCATATCTGCACACTACAACTGGGAAAGTAATTTTGTCGGTTTTATCTTATATCTATGTGCACACTTCCACATTTGTAAAGAGGAACGTGACAAGTGTACATAAACGCCCCCACTCTTTAAAATTATACACATGTAACAACTGTTTTAACTGTTCTTAACAGCAAACCTACTGCTGTCGTGCGGCGACTAGTGTAACTCGCGTCCGATGCGATGTTACCAGACGCTCAACTTCAACCGCCAATTAGGGTTCAACGTAACACGTGGCACAACTTTCACCGTAATAAATAGCTTTTTAATACCTGTTGGTTTCACATCCTGGTGTTCTTATACGTCCGTTTCTCTGTGGTTGTTAAACATATCGATCGCAAAATCAACATATTAGTTTAATATAAATAGAAAGAAACTATTTTCTACTGCTTAAAAAAAACGATCTATATCTACAGATTTGCACGTAATATATAGAAATCCCTGACGCGCTAGGGTACCTGCATGCGCATGAGAATCCCGACGCGCACGAATCCATCAGCAGGTAAGTGCAGAGAGATCAAACAGTGGGGTGTGCGCGGGTCTAGGGACACACAGAGCACGTTTTATTTCCCCCGAGAAACTCGCGCTAGTAGAGGAAGACGGGTAGTTCTGGCGCTTGTCCCCCCAGGAGGGCCGGGGCACGGGCGCGTGCTCGGCGCCCCAGAGAGTGATCAAAGGGCGCCGCCGCCAGGGGGCGCACGTGTGTGTGGACGGCCCCTTCACAAGTCTGCGAGGTCTCTACCCGGGTTATCGACAACCTCGGGCACTGCTAACGCTCCCTATACATCTGGAAGCTCCCTCGCCGTCTTCGCCTGCACTACTCAACGTTTCATTCAAACTAACGGCTTTTTTTTTAACGGAAGTGTGAGAGGAATGGAGTCCGAGACTACGAAACGCAGAACTGTTCTTTGTAGGGAAATTTATCTGTCACCTACGAGCGCTGTCGAGGCGACACGATGTGTTTATCGCCATTACAAACCAAAAATGTTGGCCCATCTCTTAAAATGCTAGATGATAGCACAAACTGCCTGTAACGAACCAATATCAAGTTAAAGATCTAAAAATACGTTCGCGTTAGCAATTTGCAAACATTGTTTTCTAAGTGAAATTTTATTTAAGAACACAATAAGATAATTACTCAAAGCGGTGTCTTGGGACTCTGTGTTTTCATTTGTATTTAGAGCCTTGGAAGCTGAGAGTTTTAATTTTGTATTTTGATATTTTATGCTCTTTACAAAAATGTAGCTGTTTTCAAACCAACCCACTTCAGTGGCCGCTATTTGAAGTTTGAACTTGCTAGAAGCTAGAAAGTGTAACCATTACACCAGAGTAGAATGATTATCTGCGTTATATGGCAATGCATTTTAAATGGGGCACAAGTGGATCGGGAGTAGGCGCCAGGCATCTGCCGGCCATCATGTTGTGACATCATCCTACCGCCATATTGGATGTAGGTGACCATGACATTGACCTTTGTCCTTGACCGCGACCCTGTGGCCATGACCTTAGATGATTTTGATTCCTAAAAAAATATAAGAACTTTAAAAAATAAAAAAAAATAATAAAAAATGTATTTAAAAATTATTAGAATAATTAAAAATTATTTTAAAAAACGTACATTTCCGGAGGTCTCACCACAATCAGCCCTCGCCATTTTTTATTGGTTATTTAATCGGCCAATTAATTACATTCGCTAATTTGTCAGCAGGCCTCCACCCCTTTCCAGCCCCCTTCCTCGCCATACATCTACTGTACATTTATTTTCAGTATCTCCCACTAGAGCGCACTGGTAAGTTCAGCTATTCCAGTACATCAGGTCGCGGGAAATCCCCGAGAAACATAATCTGTAGCAGCCACTCACAAAAAAAACATTTTTTTTTAGGATATGGGGCTTCGCATATGTAAGACGCATTTTTTTTCCAAAGCCAGCAGCGATGGCGACGGCAGGTGTGGGTTGGTACCACGTGCAGTTGGCAGCCGTGAGTGGGACGTTGCTCTTCCTGCAGCGCAATCTGAACACTGCAGGTAGCCGGCGGCTCGCTTACAGCTATCTACAGAGCGTGCTCTCCGTCCAGCGGACTTCAGGCTAGCTAACAACAATTGGAATATATCACATTTAAAACATAAATTCTAACATAAATACTTATTATGTCAATCAGGCCTATAAACAGATGCATCAAACGTCAAACAACATATAATAAAAATTCATTTTTTCATGTTTAACTCTTACACCAAAATCAATTTTGTAACAATCTGCGGGGAAAAAATCTTACTCGTAAGTTGCCACGGAAAAAATTTAGCTTTAATTCGTAAACAATGTACATTATGGTAAGCCCGGGAAGGACATTACCCGACGAGTTGTAAAAACTTGTGACCGACTTGCTGGCCGCTAACTTTTCATTGCCGCCCTACCAGTGAATACATTTCTTAATTTTGAAAATATCGTTTGTCCTTGTTTTATTTCACATAAAGGGTTATCTATTTTACGCTAAAATGTGAAAGGCAGGCTTTGGGTACCCGGACTCGTTTTTTATACAGTTGATACCAGAACACGTATCAGTCAAGAAGAGACTTATGGGCGATTAAACTATAACAATTTTCTGAAATAATCTCGTATAAAAGGACTGTGATATCTCGGAAGTTATGCAATATGTATGGGCCACTACCATTATGTAAACGGTTTTCTTCTGCTTGTTTTATATCATACATTGGACGATGATGATGAAAAGGAGGAGGATTGCTGTGTGGATCAATTGTAGTGCTAAGTGCGGTGCGTGAGGTACATTCACGCGTCGATCAATCGTAGCTATAAAACTTTTAGTAACTTAAATACGTTAGGGGCCTACTAATATACCAATGTTTCATTTTCAGTTCACAAATATAACAGAAAATTAATTAAATAAATTCGTTGTCACAAATTTCGAAGTTTTTTTTTTATACGGCGTAAAAATATATGGAAATAGTATACTACAATCAATGCCAGCCTTATTAGGAGCGTGCAAGACATTTTAATTATTAAAACCTACACAACTTGGGTCAGGTTCTTAAGAAAAAAGTGTTAAATTGAGCGCAAAACAGCACTAGCTACCTAGTTCCGAACAAGTAAATGTAGTTTAATATATTTTGTGTCAATTTTTTTACCAATTTAACTACTATTTTGTGAAGAAAATTATTTAGAACCGTACGGTGATACAGTATTTGTTACTGCCAAGTTTAAGTACGGACGATATTTGAGACGTATAATATGCATGCGTGCTTGACATAAGGATCACATCACTTCACAATTAAGAGACAATGAAAACTTACTAGCCCCGCCTGAAACCGGCCATGTCCGCCTTGAGGCGAACCGTCGCATACTAGTTAAAATATTTAAAAACGAGTAGTTATCTGCGTTTATCACGAAGGTCGCCTTGTGACGAGTACTCATTAATGACGACAATTGGGTTACTAGTTTATGCTTTAGGGTATGAGACACAGGAATCGAATCCCTGATTCCTTGTTTGCTAGGCAAGCGTGTTTACCACCCAGAGTTTAGAGTGGCCACGAAAACGGAAGTGGATGCAATTTTAGAATTTCGTGTATAATATTCAGATTCCACGCTTTCATGCGTTAATTCTTTTAGTTTGGATGGTGTTTACTATAAAATGTATGATTATTTACTTGATGTCGTGTTATAAGTAGACATTTTAATTATTGGATTAGATATGTATAATTTAGATTTTTACATTTCATGAACTGTTTGCTGTTCATATTGTATTAGGACAAAAGTAAGAACACTGATGTACTAAAATATAAGAGTTATTTTCTCTAAATCATGTAATTGGAGGAAAGGTTTCAGTATTTCATGCCCTTATAAATGTTCACTTCTCATGAACAACGGCACCAAGTGAAAAATGCGGGTGGAAATTTCTTTCACTGGATAGAATAAGCTGTTATGAATTATGTTTACTGCAAAACATTTTCGTGGAAATTAATTTATAACAAAATTAAAAGAGTTCTAATTTTTAATTTAAAAAAACAGTGCCATTGTATTCCAGAATAATATTTTTCAGTATAAATATTTGGCAGATTGAAGATCCACTTTATTATTTCGGTTTACACATAGCTGAGTGAAAGAACCAAGATTTTCTCAGGGATGAATTCCAGAATTTGATATCATAATACAGCATGCTCTGTAAGAGCACTCAGAAAATACAATGTAACCACACTTGGTAAGCGAACTTTGCAGCACTTGTGTGCAATTGCATTTGCTGTTAACTCATCGTTTACATTGTAAAACGATGTTCATTATATTTGCACCTGACACAACCATAAACGGATCAGGCGAATAATGGTGAAGAGCAGTAAATAATTAGAATTCCATCCATATTTTCACACTACTAATTCTAGAATGCGTTACTGAAGATGGCCTCCAAGCTTTGCCATGCTTAATACATAAGTCCAGTGTCTGGTTGTGAGTTATAGCACACTTCCCCGTCACTGCCACCATTGCCACTTCAGAACATCTAGGCTGAGATTCAGGCTCAGTTCTTACCATATTCAGAAGCATTCGCTAACTACATCTCGAAACAATAGACTTACTCTTCCTCTTCCTTCACCTGTACTAGAATATCAATGAACTTACTGCACTAAGGTAATGGATGTATCATGGGAAATTACCAACTTATTTACGGCCTGCTTATCGTCAATAAGTTTTTTTTAATGTTGCTAGTTTTCCATGTATGTGAAAAAGTCATACTTAATTTGGTACTCCCTAAAGAGCACTGGGTCATTGGTCGATATCTAGAGGTGACGGGATCTAATTGTGTTC
This sequence comes from Clitarchus hookeri, assembly GCA_002778355.1. Lineage (NCBI taxonomy): Eukaryota > Metazoa > Arthropoda > Insecta > Phasmatodea > Phasmatidae > Clitarchus > Clitarchus hookeri. Next base: position 549,954 of record NQII01001662.1, read on the forward strand.
TCTTTAGATCGAACATAGTACACAGACATAAGTGAGATTAGTATCTTAATGAAAAGATGACAAGAAGAGCATATTCGGATCTTAAAATTTAACACTTATTTCTAATCTGCACGAAACAAAAATAACGAGTTTTAATGTACCTGTAAATTTTCCCCAGAACGCTTCGCAAAACTAAAGACATATTTTTTTTCTCAGAAATTTACTTTCTGTAAATTTTACAAAAATCTGTGTGGATTTATGGAAGTTCTTAAATTTTCTAGTTAGTGTTTCTATACTTCAGGTATAAAAATGTATCACGGAAAAATTATATATTTTCGTTATGCGGTTATTTCTCTATGCATAAAAAGTAAATGTAAAGAAGTTAAAATATTTTAATCTCGAGTGAGATTTTAGCCCGAGTAAAATCTTATTACATACATACAACCACTTAGTTACAATAATGAGTGTAAATAGACTGTGCTATATCTAAGATTATAACAAACTAAACTTTTTCTCTTTATAGTAATGTTTTATTGTTTAAGTGTTGCTTACTCTTCCAGGTCCCTAATGATACATTAGGAAATTTGAAAATATATGTCTAAGTGACGTGGATATCCTGACCACAGCAGTAACGATAATTATCTGGTTAGAGTGACGAAGAATACTTCGTGTTAACTCGGCATTGTTCGGTCCTGAGACCCGAAGCTATAGGAAATATGGAGACGTTCCATAATTTTTCATAGAGGATTTCAGTTTCGTTTTTTGTTATATGGTACTCATTCGTAAATTATTCTGTGAATGTTTTAGAAATTTAGTTAAAAAATATACAATTGAATTCGATAGGCGGCTGCCAAATCACATTCATGTGAGTATAAAATTTTACATTATTAAGGAAATATGCAAGTGAAACGCGGCCCGCAGGAAACGGAAAGCAGGATAGGGCATTCAAATGATTAGAATTCAAGAATGATAACGCATGCCTAGATGAAGCGGCGCCCTAAGAAAGGATGTGTAAAAGAGTATACGTAGAGGGCTGTTGAGGATCCAGACAAGTAGTGTTGTCCATCGTTAGTGGGCTGTAGACTTTTATAGTGAATTCAATATGCCTCGTGGACATGAAATGACACATTTTAAACCATCTTACGGAGTTTAAACCGGGCCGAGTGATCGGCTTGCGTGAACGAGTAGTTTCATAAAGGAAAATTGCTTCACATTTTGGTTATAATGCCACGATAGTGATGCGAGTGTGGAAGCAGTGGATTGAAGAGAACAGCACGAATCGAAAACCCGGAACTGGATAACGGAATGTGACGACGCTATGGGATGACAGACACCTCATCTGCGTTGCAATGCTGGACCGTTCAGCTTTGTCTTGAGTGTTAGTAGAACATTGAAACACTACAACACGTCGTCTGCTTCCACGTTTCAACAGTGTCGATTCACAGAGGACTGCGTGCATGCATTTCGTTGCGAATGATTCACTAGACTCTCAACAATCAATGTCGCGGGTTACAAAGAGCTCACGAACACATTCAGTGGCGTGCACAGTGAGAACACGTCGTGTTTTTCTAAGAATCCTGCTTCAACTTGGATTACAATGATGGCCGCATACGCATTAGACGATTTCAATGTGAGCGCCGTCTTCCAGAATGCATTGCCCATTGTCCTACTGCACGAAAGACAGGCATGATGGTTTGGGGAGCAACTGGGCATTTTAGGCGGTCTTGGCTGCTGTGAGCTCGCTGTATAGCAACCGCTACATAAGTGAAGTTGTGCAGGCTGTCGAACTCCTCATTCATCACACTCCTGAATCCACATTCCAACAAAAGAACGGCCGACCACATGTTCCAGAAATATCCAGACCGTCTTCGAAGAAAAGTAGATAACGCTTCTTCCCTGGCATTCATGTTCGCCCGATGTCACCCATAGAACATGTCTGCGATATGGTCACTCCCCAACTACCCCCTCATTCTCATTCAGCAGCTAATACTGATGAACTGCGCGCATACACGGCTAGAAGCAGCCTGGTAGGCGATACACCAGGAACAAATATGTCTGCCTTTCTTATTCGATGCCACGACATGTAGCAGCTATTACTGAAGCTTGAGGAGGATTCACAACATACTAATTCCTTGCAAGTTAAATTTTCGGAATTCTCTGGAACTGTAATAATTTGTTTGTGCACTAGATTTTCTTCCATTCTCATGGTTCCTTCGTTGATCCATTTTTCACTAAGGTGAGTGGAACTACACTTTCACCACGACGTTAAAATACACGCAGATAGGGAAATGAAATTTTTCAAAGCATACACTATAACCCACTGTGAATCAGATATAAACATATTAGCATTCTTTCATTTTAATAGCTTCATGCCACCTCCTATACATCCACCATCCCTACCATTTACAACAACAATTTCAAAAATAAATTCGCTAACAAATTAATGGCTTATCACTCGAACATTTGAAGTCAAGTGTGCTTGCAAAGTATAACAAAAATAAAGTTTTTAAAATTTTTAAAGTTACTGATTTATTGGAGGTAAGGGATAACTGCTTGCTAGGACTTATTGTTCTGTGTTAATTCTTGACGATTTCTTTTCATTATTTGCTTGGCCCAGTGCAGCTGTGACAATGAGAAAACTTCTGCTTTGATATTGAATAGACGTAATTCCTTTAAAAAAAGGTAGGCCACTTTTAAAATATGTTGCTGAGTAATAAATGTAGAAAGACGCTATTACTTTATAAAATAAATAGTATTAGTTTTGCCCAGGGGCAGATTTTAGGAAAAAGATATAGGTGGCAAATGTTTCAAACGGTCAAATTTTATGTGAAGGTATTTAAAGTCAATTTTACAAAATAACTTTAATAAATAACATTGGTTAAGGAGCAAATAATTTTCATAACCATTATATCGTATTTTTTTTTACTTAAAATCGATTTAATTAGATGACAAAAAAGTAGGATACTTAAATAAAATTATAAAAATTTACATGTAATATCTATATGACATTGAATTAGTGACCGGAAACATCTTTATAGTACATAAATTAATAAGAGTAAAGCTGTTTTGAGTATTCTAACGAGCTTCTTCTTCAATCACAGTGGCATGACGATACTCTTCGATTCTTTTCAGTGTACTCATCACGCGTTCTGCGCTCCCTGAACTAAATAATGTTAGAAACAATCTCAACAGGATGCTGCACTTTGGAAAACTGTTCACCAAATTCTTCTTGACGATGAATTACAAATACTTGAATGGACTGTTGTTGGAGAAAACGCGATATTGCGAGAAATGCAAATACGTTAAACTGGCTAACTCTTATTTAAGATCGCTCGTAAAGAAATTCTTGTATTTCTCTATGAACTTGTTCATGACGGTTTCAAAACCATTTGGTTTCATGTGTTGCCACTTTTCAGGCATTAATAATCCAAGAACCTCATTGATTTCTTGGAAATCGTGTTTGCAGTTCACTACACATGTTAGCCAACACTTCATAGTAACTGGCTATATGTATATCAGACGTCTCAACGAGACTGTTAGCGGCTTTTTCTCAGGAAATTTTCATAATTTATCGCTTTATTGTTACTATATCTGGAAAGTTGGCGCTTTACTAACACATTTCTCTATTTAGTTTTAGTTTGTATTGCGATAACACCGTATGCATTTTAAATTCTCAAATTTATAAATTTGTTTGATGTTGATATACTACAATTTCAGGATGTTATCAGATCTACATATTTACTTTCTTTGATTCATCCTTGACCCATGACCTAGACCTTGATCCTGTGCCCGTGACAGTGAATGACCTTGAAACCAAGAAAATCCAAAAAAATTGCAGAACAATTATAAAATCCCAAAAATGTATATGAAATAACAACGATAATAAAATAAAAAATATTTAAAATAAATTATTTAAAGATGTACACGTAGGAGGTCCGGGGTTCGATGACAGGCGGATCTACAAAGCTCCCGACATGACCAGCCCTCGCCAGGTCGACCAGTGTCCATCTCGTCAGCCATGTTAGATGTCGGTGGCCTTCACCTTTGACATTAACCCTGGTGACATTAAAACCAAAAATTCTAAAAAAAATCCCCCCAAAAAACTTTAAAGATTTATGAAGAGTTAAAAAAATTTATTTTAAATATATTTGAAAATTTTTAAAAAATACATAAAAAATTATTATTAAAAAACATGCATTTACAGAGGTCCCACCACGACCGACCATCGTCAATTAATTTTCTTAGAGGTTTAATTGGTTAATTACTCTTATTCGCTCGACCCCTTCCATGCCATGCCATATCTACTGTCCATTTATTATTAGTATCACCCACTAGAGCGCACCCATAGATATATTACTATCTACAGTGCTAACTACCTGTACTGAATAGTGACAAGGTCGGGTGATCGTCATATTTAATTTTTTTGATTTATTCTTATGTGCAAATATTTTTATTTAAAATGTTTTAATATTTATTAAATAAATAAAACAGGAAATATTTTTTTACATAAAGTTTAATGTACAAATAATAAAATATACATAACCAGCAAAAAAGCCAATAATTGTTATTACTCTTCTTCGAGCAAAGTCCAAATTACATGATATTTTAATCTGCAGATCTTAAACTATTCTTTTTGGGTATCTCATAAAAGGCGACCAATTCATGTATGGTGGTAAGCAGCAGTTCTCTATGAAGTTTTTCCTCACATCAGATACGAGTGCAAATTTATCTGTTTTCAGACGCTCAGAGAGAGTCTCTTTAACATCAAATCGAATATATTTAATTATTTCAATAAATCTACACCAACTCATCGTTTGGGCAAAAAATGATGGTCCCATATGTTTGATCATTAGCTGACAACAGAAAGATTCTTTGCTCTGTACACACCTTGTGCATACAAAAAAACTAAAAATGCATCTAGCTCGTACAAAGTAACTTCCCACACTGTACTATCTGGTCTTCCACGAGCCCCAGTTTCAGTACAATGCTTGATGTGACAGAGCGTACCTTCACTTACTATCGAACGCCAAGTACTTGACATGTTGCCTTCTGTGATGATTCTCTTGGCATAAACTGTAAAACCACTCGCCTCACGCAAAACATTTTGTTGACTGCTTCTTCTGCAGGTAATATTTGATAAAATCATGACATTTATAATAAAAGAAATGAGAAAAATTTTAATTGACTTTTCCATGATTTTATTTACATGCAGCAGTTTTAGAAATCTTTATTTGATGCCACTGAGTGCCGCTTGTTGCCGCCTCCATATTTCCACCAGCACTACCAGAACGACTTGTAAAGGGGGCGGAAGGAGCGTGTGCATGTTTGTCATCGTCGTCATAGGACGCTGCGATCTCATTGAACACGAATACATTTTGACTGTGGAAACCCTGCAGATTACAGTACATCTTGAAGCTGAAGATGCTTGAAGACGAATACACAGTTCTAGTGTGTGAACAGTTACATTTATACATTCTTAGCTGCGCTCACGACAGTATTTTGAGGGTCTTTTCTCGGCCATTGTAAGGTACAAGCCAGTCGTGAAATTCAAGCAGAGTGCGTACGTGTAGGCAAGAACATTTTCATGGGTAGTGAATTCTATCCTGCAGTCGATCACATTAGAGGTAATACGCTCGTCCTGTTTACTTACATAGAATACCATGAGAAGAGCCAAACTCTTGAGAGTATCAGGGCTCAGTATCGTGGATTGGAGGCGTCAATAATATGCATTTTGGAATTTGAATGTACATCTGATATGCCCACAGGTACTACTCATTTTCTAAGTACATGTTCATGACAACGTATGAATAGTTTTCGCTTTTCAAAAATATTTTCACATTTTCTATTTTACGTGTGTTGAACTGCGAACGACTATCTCTCACATTGTACTGTTTTCCGGCCTGTAACCCAACGATGATGTACCTCGGTTTCTCAAAAGAAAATCTGAACTTCACCATCCAGTTGATGCGCTGGCTTGCTGGCAAACCAGGGTATGTCATGAGACTCCACGACCTGAAAGCCACATCGATGTTTTTGCCATCTTCCACATTCTTCAACATTGTTATGCTTTCTGCAGTGCTCAACTGCATATGAGGCAGCATCCATACGATAGACTGTAGTTTCAGTTCCACTGTCTCCAGGTTTTCTTTCTCCCGTACCCACGATGGTGTCTGCATGCGTATTATCTAGAAGCAGCACCGGTTCCTGCTTCGAATTGAAGACAATTCGTTTGTAGTTTTCGGCAAATCCCAACAGCACAGAGAGCGGGATGAACGCTTCGAACTTGCCTCCAGAGTATATAGGAAATCTGTAGTCATCTTTGATTACCCAGTCTGCCATCTTGGCCGCAGACAGCTCGTTCAGAGTGAGCAAAAAGCAATTTTTGATCGTTGAGGTTATGCCCACATCTAGCGACTGGCGCACCTCGACACCATTGAGAAAATATGTGATGCGATCTATCAGGTGAATAAATATATTGCTCGTTATTTTCGTCGTTGACCCATCTTCTTTCGTTAGAGTCCCCCTATATTGCAAGAAAGACTGGCAAGGAAGACAGCAGATATCTTGGTGTTGGGCCGTAAAACTAACTTCCGATGGTAATGTTTATGGTCCGATCAGGAAAGGCTGTTATGCATGAAGTTACGCCTTCCTTACGCTGTCTTCAAAACGGCCGATTTTTTGTTGATGTTTAGTTAATCTTCCATGGCGATTGACTTTGAAGCCGAGACTGCGGAGGAAAATCTCGATAGCATGTCGTAACTCCTTGGAGACCTGCAATATACTGATTGCAGGTATTGCACGGCACTTTGTTTTATTGGTTCTGGTCGCCATGAGTCTTATTCCCATCTTCTCAAATGCAGGCGTAGGGCGATTTCTTCGTTTCGAAAGTTTACCAACTCACTGTTTTGTTCGACGACTGTCATGACTACCTCGTGTGCTCTCTTCACGACGACCGGAACGTAAATGATGCTTTACGGTGCTACGACCAGTTTAAAACCTGGAGGGACCATCGACGAAAACTCGTGCAGCATATTGCTCAGCCTACCATTGAGATATGTGCCACTTTCTAAATTGCAGTTCATTCAAATCACATTGACTGGCTAAATGTTTACAGGCCATGATGACTCGTGTGTTTTGCCAGCTTCGTAGATGTGTGGCTCGAACCCCAGCATCGGCTCGATAGTATCTGGTTTCATAGATTGCAAATTGTGTGTAGCTCAGGATGCTGCAGTGAATACATAAAAAGTTTTTTTGGTGTATCTTCAAGCCTAAAATAAAAGACATTCAACGAAAATTGTCCAGTCACAGAACCGACGAACGCAGAGAGTGTTAAGAAATACCTATTTAGAAACATGATATTTCCTGTTGCCGAGTATTCCGGATTTTTACTAAAGTTCGTGCCGCAATAATAACACTGATATTACTATTATAAACTGTGAAACTATTGGGTATTTTTTATAGTACAGGTTCGATACGACATTGTGTTTGCATCACATTTGTGTATATCTGTCATCTAATAACACTCTTCAGAGAATTTGGATTCTCATGTATTTCGAATTCCATGTCAAGGGACAGTGAATCTTCAATGTACCTTGCAATGTCATATATTTCATAAGAGCCTATGGGCAATGTTACTTCGTTGGAGACATTACCACTTTTTTGGGAGGCATATTTTCAGTTTTTTCTTCTATGTTCGGTATCGCATTGTAGGTTTGAAAATCAACAAGATCTATGCACCATTTCCCTACAGGTCGAGTGGCAGAAAGTGTACAGCACGCAGCTTGGAGCTACGGCCCGTCAAGGTAAGCATTATCGACTTGACTGATTGTTTCCCCTTAATGTACAGCCATTTTATACAATAACTTATACAAACGAACCAGGAAAAGAAAACACAAATAACCGCAGTACCAATTGCTAAGCATCTGCTCCATCTTGTAGTTGTAAGTAGGCTTCGTTCTTTTCAGGTACCATCGCAGTTTGGGTGAAGGACGCAAATTCCCAAAACTGTCATAATAGCTGTTGGCCTTGTTTTATGTAAATCACCCTGTGGGTACTGGACCCAGCTGTCGTGTCCAGATTAACTATGGTACACTCATTACATGTTGGTTTCTGTAGCAATTCGTCTCTCATAAACAATCCTCTAAAATTAGGTATTTTCAATTTGCATGCATACAGTTCAAAATCCATGTTAGTGAGCAGTCGTTTCAGTAGCGATTTAATTATTGCCTCTTCCTGCGACGTCGTTTTTGCACACTTCCACCTCCTGCTGGTATGACCCTAGGTAGAGGCCTTGGCCATTTTTTTTACCCATTGCGATAGCTTCCATATTTGCACTATGTCTTTGGGCCTCGGAAAACTGCTTTCGTTCATTCGATGCTGTGTTGACAACTCAGATGATAACACTCGTGACTCCAATTAGGCCCCCGAGGGCCCCGAGTGCAGGCAAAAGCAATGGAAGAAATTCGCCGGTAGATGTTTTCTTGGTTTTGCATGATTTTCTTCTCTTTGTTACTGTTTTTCGTTTCCCTTGTGCCTTTTTCTTGCTCTTATCACCCATTCCCATCTTCACCTTGATCTTCATCACATAGGGTACGTCCCACATAACTATTTTTCTCCGAGTCCAGCGTTTTATTATTTTCTTATCTCGTCGGCCTTCTGTTCAGGTATCTTGTCTGTCTGGCGTCGGGATTCCCGATCGTTGTTTTGGGAGTAAGCGATGATAGCCGTCTTCATTTACGGCCCGCAGAACTTGTATCCGGGAATGTACAACTCGTATGGTAGATTGTTGATAAGCGTATCGACGATCCCGCTTCCAACTACAGTCTTACCTCTTCGAGACATCATGGTGAACTGAGCGAGAAAAGTATAATTACGCTCCTTTTATACTTTTTGGTTTCAGTTTCATTTCATACTTTGAACAGCATGGATTTAGAGTGCTAATTATGCATCTGCTTTGTCGTTTCTGTGGTAAAATATTTACAGCTTTGCGCAGCATGCGTCAAAATGAAATAACAACCTGCAGAATGAAAAGTTCAAGGATGCCATTTCAGTGCAAACTCTACCAGAGGCAATTTACACCGAGTGATATTTTGAAGAGACATTGTTAAAATTTGTAGCACTGGTTCTCTGCAACTACAATCGGCACCGCAGTTGGCATCTCATGCACTGCAATTATCACTGCACTTAGCACTGTTTTTAGCACCGCAATAATCACCGCACTTAGACCTGCACTTAGAACTGCAATCAGCACCGCAAACAGCACCACAATCAACACTGCACTTAGCACCACAATCAGTACTGTAATCAGCACCACACTTAGAACTGCACTTAGAACTGCATTTAGCACCACACCTAGCACGACATACACCACAAGATAGTAGTGGTAACATATGTATTATAAAGCAGGATGTTACTCTACTGAAATGCATTCATGCTGAAGATGAAGATTTCTCCCATGAATCACGACATGGAAGCCTTTTTCCGAATACAGCGAAGTGCATAATCGCTGGACCATCAAATTGTGGCAAGACTTACGTCCTACTGAGCTCGCTGGAAGAAGAGAATGGTCTTCGTTTCGAGAATGTGTACCTATATTTAAAATCGCCCCAGCGACCTAAATACCAACGACTGGCATGAGTACTGCGACCTGTGGAAGGTGTAAGTTTTTTCCCTTACAAAGATAATGATGCAGTCATGCCAATGAACAAAGAGCATTGCCAAACTTGATATTTGTCTTTGATGACATTGCCTGCTGGAAACAAAAGTGCATCTAGGAGTACGTCAGTATGGGACGGCACACAAAGGTGGACTGCGTGTACCTCGGTCAGACTTATTCGCTCATACCGAAACAGCTGCTCCATGACAATGGAAACATGTCGGTGTTGTTTCGCATGGACGATATGAGATTGCAGCATGTTTACGATGATAATGTAAATACAGACATTATACTATCAGATTTCAAGAGTCTGTGTGCCTTGTGCTGGAAAGACAAAAAGGGATTTTTGATGATCGTTAAGGACTGGTCAGTATATAATGGGAGGTACCATCAAGGATTCTATCAGTTTATCGTCGACCGACGAGAATGAGTTACAGCATATAGAAATTTGGCCAAAGTAGCCTTAAGCTGCATCTTGATAAATACGAAGATGGAGGTTGTCTCGTACCAAGAAACGATCGAACCTGTGATGCTGGTGGAAGAATAAACATTTCGTCTGAGCTAGAGGTGAAGATGGAGCGTGTGCAGACCGATATCGTCCGCGATGTGGTGGCCATGGACGAGCACATAACGAGTGTTCAAAGATAAATTATCGCCAGATTGAATGTGGCATGTGCACCAAATGAAGAGAATCTGAAAGGGCTGAAAGATTCCATAGATCGTACATTCACTACCCCTATTTCCCATCTCACCACGAAAACGGATATTCTGAATCACAGCAGGGACATATTGGATGTCTGCAGTGAATCCCTGGAAATATCGAAAGTCTTTTGATATATATGCATGACTAAACCTATAAAATAGAGCAACAATAACTGTTTTATTCAGTGGGATGTCAAACATTTCTAGCGACTTACTTAGGACGATTCAGTCTGTTCGCTCGAAGTTTCATGCGAATGAAAAACTTTTTAAACCCGTTTTTCGTCATCTCGAAGCGCTGAGGGAGTGCTATGGAGTACCCGTAGTTGTGAAGACCGAAATCGATGATACTGTTGAGTCTATGAAGAAGCAGAAACATGATGATGTGCAAATAGATCGGGACGATTCATCGGATGTGGATTTGTCATTCAAGAAAAAGGTACTGAAGGAAGTCTTCAAACCCAATGCTCTGGTTCGTTGCTTCCTACGATCGTACACATCTCGCAATAATGATACGACATACGGCAAATACATACACAATGATAAAAGGTTCCTAGATGCTAATGAAATAGACTTTCTCCCTGGTGGTATCATCCAAGTAGGCGATTACAAGACACGTGGAACCTGCGGTCCTTACGAACTTCTATTTCTCAAGGAGTACAGAAAATTTACAGAATCCGACCTGCTGGAATGCAAGATTTTGCTCGAACTCCCGCATGCACTTTACCAAGATAACAATCCTGAGACAGATGTATATAAGGACGAATATCACAGAAAAATCTACATTCTCGCAGACCTCATCATTGGCCTAGCAGTGAAAAGTGGTGAAGGTCTCAAGAAGATAGACGACGACACGAACGCCGACTACATATCCTGGGTCAACCCGAACGAGCTAGTCGATACACTACGACTACTGCTTGCTTCGCAAAGTGTTCGAAATTACTCTCACTCTAACAAGATTATTTCAAATAATTGAAAAAATGAAGGAGGGAAGCTACATAGAATTAGTCCATTGGGAATCGCCAATGAATTGCACACATCTGCGAGATGCAGCTACCGTTGCCGCAAGGTCGTGATATGTGGGATCAACAACCTATTTCAAGCCGACCTCGTTGAGACGATACCGTATGCTCGGGTCAACAAGGGCTTCAAATACATGTTGACCGTCATCGATGAATACAGCAAATTCGCCTGGGTCAGGCCTGTCAAGTCGAAGAATGCCCGTGATACCACCGAGGCCATGGCTGATGTGCTGCATGAAGGATGCATCCCGACTAATTTACAAACCAACCAGGACAAGTAATTATACAATGCAAAGTTCAAGGCTATGATGAAGAAACATAACATAAATTATTATTCCACATACAGCAATCTCATAGGGTAAGGGCTCTGAAGGGCAAGATGTTGATGCATTTCTCTGCGAATGGCAACTACAGGTGTTTGGATATACCCCCAAAACTCGTACGCGAGTACAATTCTACCACTCACTCTATAACACGCACGAAGCCCGAAGACGTGAAAGACGAATTCCTGCTTCAAACATCGTACACCGACAGGACGAGAAGGGACCCATGCAAGCCTAAAGCCAAGATTGGAGATCCGTTGCGCATCTGCAAACAGAAATGCATCTTCGAGAAAGGTTTTACAGCGAATTGGAGCCCCAAACTCTTTCGCCTTCGACGTATACGCAACTATGCACCGAGGACCTACTTTCTCGATGATCTGGAAAATGTTCCCATTCATGAAAGTTTCTATGCCGAGATCATCCTGCCTACAAAGTTCCCAGATGTGTATTTGGACGAGAAGGTGCTGAAACGATGTAATGGACTGTCATATATCAAGTGGTGGGGTTTCCTAGCCCACTACAATTCCTGAGTCGCCGATGTGGACATCGAGTAGTGAATACCGAAAATTGGAATTAATATACCTTTGTATAAGTGTTTACTCATGTCATATTTCACGAAATAATTTTTGTGTTAAACATATTATATGTTTTATGTATTTTATAAAAACTCCCCCGCTTTATATAAAATACATTTTAAACAAAAATACCTGCACATAAGAATAAATAAAAAAGTATAAATATGACGATTTACATTACCTTGTCACCATTCGATACAGGTCGGTAGCACTCTTGACGATAGTAATATGTCTCTGGTGGTTGAAACATGTTACCAGTGCGCTCTAGTGGGTGATACTGATAATAAAGGGATAATTGAAATGTAGTTACCAAATCTCAGATCAAAAAATACAATAATCACTAACGTATTGTGTTCATGATGAATAGATTACAGATAAATAATTGCATGTTCTGCATAGAGCGTAAACTGTACGTAATTTACACACATGCAAGATTTAAAATTTTCTTTTTTGATACAGAAGACTGTTTGAAAGTAGGACTGGATAAAGTGAAATTGGTACTTTAGAAGCTTCGATATTTGTTTGTGGTTATTATGGGGCAATTATTTATCTTGTACCCCTAATATGAAGTCAGATTTTATACGACATAAAATACGAGATTCTATATTTTCCTTTTATACAGGCTCATTTCTAGGACATGTTGAAAGAATATATTTCAGTCACACTCGATAGATGAAAAAGTTCATTTCAATGAGTATAGAATTGTCCTCATAGGGATACTAACTATCTGTAAATCGGATAATATTACAAACCATCGACGTTATATTTTACTGGTGTGCCTGAAGTATACCAGGGCACATGACGTACTACCAAGAAACACGAATATGGTTGAAGCTCCTAGGCACCGATCCTCGATAACTGTTGAGTGGTCTGCAAAAGATAAATTGAGATAAAACAAATTACCGATATAGGAATACTTTAATTTGATTATGCATTACAAGTGTCTTCGTTTAGGAATAAAGTGTCTGAGCTAACAGTAAGGTACGTGATTGTGGATTAAAAAGCTCCATTTGGCAGCAACGTGTTAACCGAAAAATTATACTATACCATCGTCATGCTAAGTGACAGTGAATGGGCTACTTTTCGTGGTGGAAGTGAACAATCTAGACATGAATTGACCCACGGCTTCTACATATTTTCAACTCGTAAAATTACAGATTAACGTCTTGAAGAATTGTACAATGTATTTGATGTTATAATCGAGAAAATAATAATTTTTGTATCAGAAATAAACGTGATTACCTAATTCTGGCATAAATGAGACAATTATTACAGAGGAAGGTGAGAATATCTGCTCGTGTTGTAAAATAAAAAAAAGTAAGTGTAATAAATACAGCAGATAAACTGTTAACACAAGTTCAAACTGACCCTAATAAGTAAATGTAGGTGTGTCCACAAGAATATGGTAGTTACCTGGAGAGTTCCTTTATGGGATGGGCGAACAGAGAATGAAATGCTAAATTCGGACAAATATATTTCTGTCATTGGTAGTATTTTCAACTAAAGATTTTTTAAATTAGATATTGAACGGATCTAAATTTGAAAACAGTTCAAATTTTAATTTTCTAATTTTAAATACACTTTTTTATTACTTATAACAAGTATACATTTTATAAATGATTAAACGTGTATTTAAATTCAAAATATTAAATTTAGAGGGTTTACAAATCTAGATGCGTTCAGACTCTAACAAAAAATTTTTTATTTGAATATGCTACCACAAAAACGACTGAAAGATCTTTGTCCAAATAAAGCAATTAATTCCTTAACGCCTACGCATGGTGAAGTCTGGCCATATGCCATGGTGATATGGGAAGATAAAAAGTTCTATATTGATAATACATTGCTAACCAATATTCATTAATTAATACAAGGACACAGTTCAACAAGATACTGACTCAGAATGACAAGTGTTGCAACGGTTATTCACAGTGGTTGTCCTTCAGAAAGTAGAAAAGTAGTTAGGGAAAAATTGGATATTTACAGTAAGTATATATAAAGGCTATGTAACGATCTACACCAATAAAAATGTAAGATAGTCTAGAAGTTCTATAAATATGTTTATTGAGATGCACACTGTACATACTGAGTTGGTGAAAAACACTTTAGATATCTACCAATACAAGCTGCACATTGTATTTTTAGTTAATTATGAAAAGTTACAATATGATTTACTTAAGAAGTAACTTTGTAACTGATATGGGAGATAAGAGTTCATAAGGAGACGGCTATACAATAACTGTCAATAGGAATCAATTCTCATAAACTGCGTATGAAGGAAATTAAGTGGAAACGAGATAGTCAATGTGAGGATTAACTTCAACACTATATATAAATTACTGTGATGTGAATTTGTATGTTTAATGAAAATAATGGGCAACCAAGAAAAGGGATGAAATTAGGACATGCTGAAACTTAAGAAGTTCTTCATTTTCTTTGTTTTAACTGGTATGGCGAAGGTTGCGCAGTTCGTGATTCTTTCATTATTGTATGCTTGCTACACTGACGAACTGTAAATATGGGTGAAGAATTATTGGTTTAAGGTTACAGATATTTTTATGTAAACACATTTATATACAAACACATTTAAGTATTCCGATGAAACGTTTAAAATTTGGTATTAATATGTCCTATGTTTTTCTCAATGCTAGATATAAGGATTAATATGCTAATATTTAAATTTATCCACCAAGCAGTGACGACTGTCCTCATGTAAAGAGATGCGATCTTCTGGAAGGAGCAAATGGTGGCCTTAAATCAAGAGTGAACGTGTATATTGAGGATCGGGAGGACGTTTCCGTGTTTGGATAGCTTGCGTTGTTGGTGAGTCTATGCACATTCAAAGAGTTTTCATATTTGGCTTAATTATTAATTACAAATTATATTAAGTAAACCGTACACATTCCTTTGGTGAAAGTTATATTGCTGTAACAGTGTAATACTTTTCGATTTTGATAATAATCAAAGAGGAATTCTGTTGTATTTGACATAGATTATAATTCCTAATATTTTTCTGTAGTGTTTGCAAAAACTTTTGAATAAAATTAGAAATATATGAATTAACTTCTAGAATTTAAATTTGATTTAAACTGCGTCAGCTGTGTTTGGAAAAATGACACATGCCATATTAGAATCTGCAGATTTATGTGCATGTTGTATTTTAGTGTAAAGAGTTTACATGCTGTCGTGTTAGAAAATGGATATTGTAGAAATTAGAAAATCCAAAGTGTTTGCCTTTGCGAGACACATGATTGAATGTAATACTACAGCTCACTACACAGGGGTTCTCAGATGGAAAGGCAGCTAAATGTACTCAAATGTGTCACGCAAGTTTATCGAAAAAATATTAAACATTAAAACAATTACTCTTTAAAACATGCAATGGTACAAACAATTAGTGTATCCATATATACATACCTTAGTCCCAGGTAAATCATTCATTCTAATAAGAAACAATTTTATTATAGCCAAAAATTATTAAGATAACTTACTTTCACAAAACAACGCTTGCCAGAGAAGGTTCTTTATTTGTTGCTAACATTCATTTATAAATATAATGTGCTCAATAATCCATTCGTGTCATATAAATGCGCATACATTTATTACTGAACCAATTAAATATTCTATATTTTCAACATTATATTCCTCAAAGCAGTTACTTTACAACGATCAGTTTTCTAAATCATTATCGAGGACAAGTAAATTAATAACAACTCCTTCTTAGACTTTAATGACATAAATATCGATGCATATTGTCTCTGTTTCTACCACGTGCTTGCAAATAGAACTCCACTCGGCATCGCCAGTTTCGCTGAACCGCTGTTCGCAGACACTTCTAGCTCCTGTTCCGAGAGAGGGTACTCTGTCCTCACTGTGATATTGCCCGGTCTCTACCCGGTTTCTTACGTGGCGATAACTGTGCTGTCTCGTATGACCAACATTACATACATAAATCTCACAAACCACTAACATCACATTATTACATAGTATTGGCCACCATGTTGGAGTACCGTAAAGTCTTCAGTTTGCGTGGGCATGTAGCAAATATTACCCTTAAAGTGTAAACTTTACCTACCGTATATACAACGTATTAGTACCTAAAGACAAATCATAAAAATAATATCAAGTTTTCTGAGGCATTAGTACAGGTTGTTACTGCTTATGTAGCCAAACTAGGGAAACACTTCACTGAGAGTTTATAAATAATTTTAAAAATGCATTATTGCTTTTATTGTAATATCAGTTCTATGATTTAACACGATCGTAGTTAAACATTGACAGCAAAATATTTCACTACACAAAGTTAGAACATAAGGTCTTTAGATTTCCATGTAAGACAGTAGAAATATACAAATTCATTACCCTTGCATGTAAGACAGTAGAAATATACAAATTCATTACCCTTGCATGTAAGACAGTAGAAATATACAAATTCATTACCCTTGCATGTAAGACAGTAGAAATATACAAATTCATTACCCTTGCATGTAAGACAGTAGAAATATACAAATTCATTACCCTTCCATGTAAGACAGTAGAAATATACAAATTCATTACCCTTGCATGTAAGACAGTAGAAATATACAAATTCATTACCCTTGCATGGAAGGAGGAAACTACAAAAACACTTCAAATATAAAAAAAAGTGTGCAATGAAGAAAATTATTCAATTCATCACTCAAAATTTAAATTCGAGGACTTAAAACTGTTATCCGCAGAAAGGATTTAAAATTGTGCATAATAATCTGATCCAGTAAAACATATTTTATTATTTTATCAATCGTGTTCCATCTATGGAATCCTGAAGCCACAAGAAATATAATGGACCTTTATCAACACAGTTACGGCCAGAATTTTAATATTAAAGTGCAAGTATAGCGTTCCGAAAAAGTGAACTAAGCCTATAATTTAAGATATCTTTTTTATAATGTAGGAAATTAACAAAGTTGAAATATATACGTATTTGAGTATGAATGTTTGTGAGATGCTGGGGCCATGTTTTCCAAACTAATTTTCTACATACAGTACACTGAATCACGAGTAATATTTGTCAGAGAACAAATTGTAACATACTTTAATCTTAGCGTAGCTGCAACAAGACAACCAGGTAAGACAGCAGGAAACCCATCACTGAGAAGAAGGTTCGGCGATCCAAGCTGAAGAATCCCCAAGCACTGAAAACCAATGGGCTATCCCACAACTGCTGGGAGAAAATATGCAACTCCTTCATGGCGGCTGAACTCAGAGATATCTTCAAACTTAACTTCTGCAGCAGCGACATTGTCTTGTCTAGCTTTTCTACAACATGTTGGGGTATACAATGTATAAACAAAACAAATGCAATAATATCGATATTCCACATCACAGTTATTACCGGGTTAGAATAGAATTTTATATTCATGATATTTTCGCGTTTCGTAAGAAGGTCTATTGTAATATTNCAGTTATTACCGGGTTAGAATAGAATTTTATATTCATGATATTTTCGCGTTTCGTAAGAAGGTCTATTGTAATATCAGCGTTATATAAAAGGATAATTATATTTGTCATCAAGACAACCAAAAGCTGAAAACCAAAAGTTTGGTCTACCAGAAGCATTGTTTCATGCAGGTAGTAGTATGTTTCACGTAAATTTCTCAACATGTAAGCTGTTATGTCAAATGTACTTGGTTGGAGTCGACGCAGTGCAGATTGACGGGATGGATAAACCGCGACTCTACTGGAGGTTAGAGTCAAATTCTCGTAANTTGGAGTCGACGCAGTGCAGATTGACGGGATGGATAAACCGCGACTCTACTGGAGGTTAGAGTCAAATTCTCGTAATGAAGCATGCTATTAGCAGGTTGGATGTTTGATGAAATCCCATTAGATGTGGCGTTTTTTAACAAGTATTTCCCGCAAAGATCTTCAATTTCTTTGTTGACGAAACTCAAAGCCTTTCCCATCAGAAGTAGCGTGTCTAGATAAAACCAACTTCCAATTCTGGTGATCAAGTAGAAGAAGTAACATGCAAGAGACCAATATTTTCCAGTGCTCTTATCAGTATACAAGTGTATGAAGTAGAATATACTAATAAATAACACCGTGAAGCACACCTGAATCCACAGGTACGCACTAACCTGTCTGTACTTCACCCAGGATGGAGGGAGAAGCAATTCATCCATGCGACGTATTCTTCTGACGATCTCACTCAGTCGAGAGCTTGCGAACGTGAACAAAGTAGTGACACCACATGATGTGGCAAAGATAGCGGCGAGCAAGAGAAATATCATGTTCAGTACGTAACTCTCGCCTCCACGAGGTATTAAGTAGTAATGGTAAATGGTACTTCCAACAGTAAAGAGAAATACGTAGGAAACCGATTGCACGATTCCGCCTTTGTGCGTTCTGAAAAGGCGTGGGTCGTCCTCTGGTAGGCGTTTTATTGGCGCCAGTCCTAATATCTTGAAAAATGGAAACAAAGTCCTTACAGCTGTACAAATACTGCTCGGAGGATCGAATATCTTCATCGTGACACCGCTTGCTGTGGTGCAAATACTGACAGAAGGCTCACTTGAACTAATACATATGCTTGCAGATTACACGCACTTCTCAGCAACACACATATATTTTATTGTTATGTTATTGGAAATTTAAATACTTGCTAGAAAACCAGATTTTTATAGCTTGCAAACGGTGACAAAACCAAAATATTATTTGTGAATACGTCCAGCGAACGACGTGTCTACAACATAAATGAAATGAAGAATGAGGTTTGCTTATTAAAGGCGGTGTTCTGGAGTGCTTTAACCTAATTATTATTGATTAGATGAGCAAGGAGACACATTATTCTTATTAAATATCGATCCTTTTACCAAGACTATTTTCGNAATTATTATTGATTAGATGAGCAAGGAGACACATTATTCTTATTAAATATCGATCCTTTTACCAAGACTATTTTCGTCTGTCAAGCAAACACTTTGTTCAAACGTATAATAAGTATTGTAATCTTTGTAAGAGCTATGCATTTGTCGTCAACCTTAACAGAAAAAATTATGTTAACACTGGAATGAAACTATAACTATTTTTTTTGGTTTAAAAGCACAACTATACAATTAATATTAGCTTTGGTTACAAAAAAAGACAATTTATATTTACGTTCTCGTTGAGCATGACAATAACTAACTTTTCTTTCGTAGTGTTTTGGTACGATAAATAATATTTCAATTTACTTAGTTATTGAATTTAAATAAATAGTTTACCCATGAAAATGTGAGAACGATGGATATGTATTTTTAATCTGCTTTTATTCTGTACCTTTATTGTCGTTAAAATAGCTGTGTTGCAAATACGTGCAAATAATTTGGAAATAATATGGACATCTGTGTAAAACATGTTACGTTACATTCTCCTAATATATTTTCCGTAAAGACAATGATCATCGACATGCTATAGTTTGTTTTACCCGTTAACCTGAAGATATTCAAAACTACATTCAACAAATTATTAGTTGCGCAGACAGTGTTTCGAGTTTGTAGAGTTACAATTAAGTTAATGCATGCTTTCACAAAATAATAGCTTGAAGGGCTCATATTGATATTTAGCATTAGAAAAATGAATAAAGCGTTCAAATATTTTATTAAATGTACACCTTGTTAAAAAAAATAATTGTGCCTGTACTTAATACAACGATTACAAATTGTTTGATTTGTACTCACGCAAGTACGTTTTTCGATGTATAAACGATCAAATACAAAAATAAATGGAAACGAACTATGTATATTACTTTGTGTATATTCCTAATTGCATTAAGTGACTTAATTCAATCAGATCCAGCTGCTGTTGTATACATGTTGTATATAAAACAACGAGATTAAAAATATTTGAAATTGCTATCTGCATAGCCTTTATGTTGGTTCCTCCATATTTGTTATTTAGTTTATACCGTCGCTGTTCTATTACTACCACTACGAAAACAATTATATTAAACAACAAATTGTCAATCGCCTAAGAAAGCTAATTTGTGGAAACTTTTTAAAACATGGGGGTAATTTATTATCTAAAAAGTTAGACAGTAAAACAAGTTTTACTTAATTGTTCATACAAACTAAATATTAGTTTCTTATTTACTTTAAAAAGTATATGCAGTTGTGTCATATAATCACCGATGAAAAGAGAACGCATTCGCTTACCTTAAGTATGTTTCGTGAACTTTATCAAATAAGGAATTTATTGTAGTTGAAATTATAATGTAAGAAATATTTCATAACACAAGTTGTAGTTACCGTTTTGGATGTCAAAGAGCAAATATCATTTTTAAATGTATTAAAAATAAGTTACTAAAAAATTAATAATTTTTTTTATAAATCACCTTTTTTTAAATTTAAACTATTATTTAAACATGAGTTAACATTTCAGTGCTTTATATGTGTGTAAGTGTAACTTAGTTTAGTTTATCAGTAATCATTGCCATATAATATTTTTGCTATCAAACATGTGGGGTCTTAAGATTTTAGGAACGGCAGTAAACAATTTACCATTTAATTAGATGTGATCATCGAATTTAAAGTTCAAATTGAAAACTATTTCGACATAAATTGTTATCAGGCCCAACATCCCGAAATGTTCAATACAAACACACAAAAATTTATAAAATAGAATTTGGAATGAACTAAAGTACTCAGAATTTAAGTAATGAATGTAGATCATGAGTGCCTTTATAAAAGCTCTAACCACCTTCAGCTGTTTTCCGTTCGTTTATTTGATATTAACATTGATTCGATCAGATATCATCTGTGTGTATAGTAAGTATTCATTTGGAATTTTGTCATATTTGATTATAATTCGATTTCTTACCACTGTTGTTTTATCGAAATTTCCGTCTCTTCAAAAAATCTGTTGCTATGAAATACAAAGGCTGATTACCTCGGGTGTAGAGAAACATACAAACATTTTCCAATATTCAAGAATAGGCTTAGGAATATGCTATTTGCCTGAAACAAATATATTTCCTATATTCAAGAAGCGGCTTAGGAATATGCTATTTGCCTGAAACAAATATATTTCCTATATTCAAGAAGCGGCTTAGGAATATGTTATTTGCCTGAAACAAACATAATTATATATTTTTCAATCAAATCCTTCATACAAGTATCATTCTTTTGGTTTTATGGGCGTTTCTAGATATTCACAGGCCCGTACAGAACATGTTTATCCTTCAAATATTCAGTAAAACGATGTATATATCCATATCTTCTGACGCACAGGAATTAGAAAGTTTCCAAGNTTTATCCTTCAAATATTCAGTAAAACGATGTATATATCCATATCTTCTGACGCACAGGAATTAGAAAGTTTCCAAGGTAAAACTAAGGCCACGACGTGCTCTATCAGAGCAACTGCTCTATTCTTAGATTTTACTACACTATTACGTGTAAGATGTATATTATTTACAATGTACAAGATGGGAAGGGAAAAAGTATAGAAATTTCCTAACCACCCCAGTAAACATTTAACCCTATAACTAGTATAATGACCTCCATGGTTTTTGGTCAATGGCTTGGTTTTACCGTTGTTATGATATTGCCTTTTAGTATTGGCTTAATTTTGTATTGTTAATATAAATTAATGAGAGAATAACAAGATAAAAAATTATTTTGCTAAAGAGCTGTCTCCTTAGAAAAATTGTTTCCGTCAAGGCGTTGATACGTTAAATATGCCAAAGCGCATTTGTGTTAGAAAGTCAGTTAAAATATTTAGATTAGTTAAAAGTATTCATAATTTTATTTGTACGATTTCGTAGCACTCTAAATAAGATCCTATTTACGTGTAAATAGACCTCTTCAATATTTGCCATACTTGTTATTTATGTCAATATCTCCTATTATGCATATATGCAAATTCAGTGTTTCAAGAAGTTTATTTTGCGTGACCTTTAAGGTTCTTAAAATTTAATGTAGTTAGTTTGGAATCTCCGGTGAGTTTCCTCAATATATTGAATATATCAGTTCTCTTTAGGTTACAGGAAACACCATTTTATTTCCTGAGCGAAAAAAAAAGTTATTTGTTCTAAGACGACTTATTGTCACTTGCTCTTAATATATATATATATATATATATTCTACAATGCAGGTAAACCACACACACACGCACACACACATATACATGTATGTGTATATATATATATATATATATATATATATATATATAGGACATCCTACAAATGTGCCCACTTACACTAAGAATATGGTCAGAACTTATCGATACATGTTTGCCTCGTGACGCGTGGCGGGTACAGAGGATAGGAATTGTGCTGTATTCACACCCTGAGAAATAACCCCCGGGAAGTCCCGAGGTATAAAAACTTCCGGGGATGAACCTCAGTGAGAAGGAAACAGGGAAAGTCCCGGGAAGTTAGCTGATATAAGCCCTCGGCGAAGGAAACAGGGTAACCCCCTCGCTGAGATTAGTGCCGACACAGCTGCCAGGAACCCCCGAGATGCTTGCCGCACCCCTCTCTCCACCCCTAGTTTGAGCGAGCAAGTCGCTGACGAGACCGAAATTCTATACAAAAAACGTGAGAGGGTCACCAGGGAAGTCCCTGTTTCTGTCCACACAATGTGCTGACAGCCAATTTGAATATATCGAGAGATGGGTTAAATCCGAGACCAGCCAAGGCGAGAGATCAGACAGTCGTGGTCAGTCGTTCGAGTCAGTTGTAATCAGTTGTTCACGAGGAGTTGTTCAGCCGCGATGCGAGGCGAAGAAGGCAGTTAGCGCGAGAGGCAGTTGTATCACCGGGCCGGAGTTCGGACCCGGCCCAAGCAGTAATGTACAATCAGTTGTTCGCAGTCAGTTGTTCGGGAGCAATTATCGCCAGCCGAGACGGGAGTAGTTCGGCGGTTCAGCCGCGAGACGAGATAGAAGCAGCCGAAACGGGAGAAGCAGACACGGGAGTAATCAGTCGTGTGACGAGAACAGTGCCGAGAATATGAGTAAATACCCGGAAACGAGTGGCAGCCGAAGTCCGAGAGGCGCCATTCCCCGAGAAGACGTAGTCATGCGCCGGATGGCGACGTCAGTCAGTCAGTAAGACAATAGTGATGTCACCGGGGAGGGAACCCAGGAACAGCCGAAACTTCATGTGTAAATTTCGGAGACAAACCGAGTAGAAGTGCCGAGAACTTATGAATTCATTTCCGAAAACGTAGTGGCAGTTTCCGAGGCGGAGAAGTCGAGAGCGCGAGACGAGTCGTGGCAGACGTCGACGTAGGAGAGGGGACGCGAGGTCTCCANTCACCGGGGAGGGAACCCAGGAACAGCCGAAACTTCATGTGTAAATTTCGGAGACAAACCGAGTAGAAGTGCCGAGAACTTATGAATTCATTTCCGAAAACGTAGTGGCAGTTTCCGAGGCGGAGAAGTCGAGAGCGCGAGACGAGTCGTGGCAGACGTGGACGTAGGAGAGGGGACGCGAGGTCTCCAACGAGGAACGCCAGCCGAGATCAAAGAGAAATCCCAAGTCCAGGGAAACCAATCCCGGACTTCCGAGAACGGAAGCCAAGCTGACCCAGCTAGTTCAACCAAAGGCGAAGACGAGTGGTGAGCTTCATCTGCGAAGCGCCACATTGAGCGAGAGGGGGTAGTCCAGCGGGACGTGGTAGGGAGTCAGTCAAAGCCGAAGGAAGAAGCCAGCTGAGTACAGCACGTCAACGAGAGCCAGTCCGAGGGCCCGAACCAGGGCCACCCAACTCACCATACCTCAGCTACCAACGAAGACAACTCACCAAAAGCCGCAGTCACAGATAAGTAGAGAAACGTCTCCCTTCAACAACCTTCCCCGACGCATAGTATTCAGCCCACCAGCTCTCCAGGCTTACGACTAGAGGGGGGCTCAGTCTCGCCAGGGTGTGTAATAACTATGTGACCTTCTGATCAATAAAATCCTGGTGTGTTAACTAACGGAGAATACGAGTATTTGTTTACCCCTAAAGCAACAACCTCAGGTGTCATTAGTCTGCACCAATAAAATTTAACTATATGAACTACTGGCCACACCCTGTATAACTCAGGTGGCCGAGTAGCGACACTCGTTTATGTGTGAAACTGACATAAAATTATAGCACAGGCGAGACAGAGTTTTGAAGAAAAGTTTGGTCACTCAGAAATATTCGTCCAGCAAAATAGAGCGGACCATCTCTCTACTACCATCATGATGTAAGGGCCTATATCGAACACATGACCTGGGCGATGCTGTTGTTCTGACGTTCCTGCACGTACCTCTGACCTAACATCAATACACTTCTCCTAATGAGGATACTGTAAAAATAAACTTTACTGCACAAAACCTGTAACAATCGCTGGGATGAAAGAGGAAATTGTAAGTCAGAATATAGCTATCCCAAATTAAATTGTCCGTAACGTTTACGATCAGCGTTATCACTTGTATCCCGATAATCGAGGTCGTAGAACTAAATATGTGCTAACACGCAAGCGATAAGCGATAATACAAGAAAGTGTTCTTACTTAAAACCATTATACTTATACCTATGTAAATAAACTTTGTATTTTTCGATATTACCTGTACGTTAATGTGTGTAATNTTATACTTATACCTATGTAAATAAACTTTGTATTTTTCGATATTACCTGTACGTTAATGTGTGTAATTATATATATATATATATATATATATATATATATATATATAGAATGATTCTAAAATCACGGGACAAACATTGAGGGGTGGTGGAGGTCACTAAAATAAACAATTATTGTATAGGAATATATGGGCGGAAGTGACACGTTGAGGCACAAACACAAAAACATAACACATTAACGGAAACATAAAATGTTCATTAGCAGCATACTTAACGAGTGATTCCGTACAGAAAATGTTAAAACAGTTGCTGGAAATGCATCCACCAACAGTCACGCATGCTTGGCGACCTCTACATATGGCGTGATTGTCTGACAATGTTGGCGTGCGTGAAATACCCGGCGTATTTGAATCTGTTCGCCAATCACTCCACCGACGCTACCAAGCTTGCATTACTGTCGGTGGTAGCAATTTTGAGCAATTATTATAAACCTTGCTGTAAAAAGGCATTTAGCGGTGACGTTGTAAATAAAACATGTGTTGCATTTCATGTGTTATTTTTGTGTTTTGTGCCTCAACTCATCACTTCCGCACATATATTCCTATACAATAATTTTTTTTTTAATGAGCTCTACTACCTTTCAATGTTTGGCCCATGATTTAAGAATCAGCCTGTATATATACACACTTTAAGAACGTAACTATTAATATTTACTTGAATTTTTTTTTACACATATAAGTGTGAATGTTCCTAACAAAATTGAGGAGCTCAATTTTGGTATTTTAAGAATGATTGTAAATCGTCTTAGTGATGTCAGAAGTGATTTCTAGTATCTAATCAAAAGTGTACCATTAAACCGCTGTTTAATATAGAAGTAATGTAGAAGTGATGGTGTTAGTTCTCACGCTAATAAACCGGACAACTTCCGAAAATATATCATATTTAGTAAGAGAAGGAATGTATTAAATTTCGGTATAAATTTTGCGGCCAAAAAAAAATTTTTCGACAAT
Organism: Clitarchus hookeri; assembly: GCA_002778355.1. NCBI lineage: Eukaryota > Metazoa > Arthropoda > Insecta > Phasmatodea > Phasmatidae > Clitarchus > Clitarchus hookeri. Next base: position 575,798 of record NQII01001662.1, read on the forward strand.
AATTCTCTACATACTTATTTAAATTTGAGTGTCTTCAAAACCTTTAAAACTATATATATTTATATTGGATTTTTTGAGGCGCATAGTTACTAGAGATTAGGTAATACAGATTTAATATTCACAAAAAACGTTCATATGCTAAAAACGGTAAGGAAAATTATTACGCAATAAGAAGAGTTTTTACATTAGTGAAGGTTCTTAGAGCCTGACAGTTTTAGCGCCTTAAAAAACCAAAATAAGTACTAGGCATCAGATTATGTGATCGTTATTTACTCACTTCTCTATCACCCATAGTGTAGAAGTGAGATTGAGATGGAGCAGCGATGGAACACAAGGGCAGTTGAAACGGGAGTACACGCCATCGAACGGCAACGCCCTCCACGTTAAATACATGTGAATGTTGGATGCGAATTTACCAAAACTGTAACCTGTAACAACTTGGTATGAAGTGTGCTTACTTGCATCACTACTTCAGCTACACTTCTTAGAAAACAAATGTGCCTCGTCAGCTTGCCATAGAATTAAATTTCTCGTGTCACAACACGTTTATACGCTATAGAGTAGAAATTAGAAGAAATAACAGTGACATTAAGCAGATGCTTTTACAGTATAACTTTTCGAGGAACTAATGATATAAAAATTTAAAATTTAATTCCTTAATCGAATAGCGTGGTTTGGGTTAGCAAAATTTGTCAAATATTGTTTCGTCAGTGTAATTATAATACCACTACTCTAACAGTGTTCAAGGGGAGTTTGAATAATTTTTATATTTATCAATAATTCTGTTTAAATACACTTATTATCTATTCAATAACTTTACTTCGTGTAAAATACATTTATTTTTAAAGTAATACCGCATAATCTTATTCAAGTTTGTAAGAGAAAGAATTTTTTTTCACACAGAATTGTTTTTCAAAACAAAATTTGTTTAAATATTCAGAAATTTTTTCTGATGAGGTAGGTTGTCATAACTAAGGCAAGGGTATGGATTACGAGAAAATATGGTAAAATAAATCCATTCGTGTTACAGGCACACCGTATTTAAATTCACTTTTACTCTCATAATTTCTTTTCTCGTCTTTATGGGTTATTTTATCACAAAAATTGGTATCGTGGACGTTCTCATTAAACTATTTTATTTACTTGTACCATTCTTTACGACACTTGTATATTGACCAATTATTCTGTTTCACAACAGTATGCCAAAAAAAAAAGTATTAACCACTTGCATATTATTAACATTTATAATTATATCACGTGCTGGATAAGTTTTGCCACCTTGTACACGTAGAGGAACTGAAATAGCAGACTTTTCATAACTACGGCTAAAAAAGAACTACACAATTTTTGGTGTGCAGTTACACTTTTGGTTTTATATAAATCATGAATAAAAAAATCCCATAAATCATTTTGTTACTTTTACAAATAACAACATCATTCGTTTTGATTGCCAGGTTTCGTTATAATCCATGAAGATAAGTAACTTGCCAGTTTGTGGAGCAAAAATGCGACACTTGTTCATCCGACAGCGACTCGGCCCTCCAATTCAGAGATGTTTATTTCCTTAATATTGCGGTTGAACTATCTCTTTACACATACAGACTTAAACATCTAGAATGAGTGTGTACTGAACTCTTAGAATAATAAGTGTGTAATGAGCACTGACACATTATGAGTCGTACGATAACTACTCATGAAAACATGGAAAGACGGTTGGCAGACTAATTGCATGCATCCAGCGTCTTGAAAAGGCTAGTTACATCACATTTTAGTGTTGCATTATGAACGTATGTAGGGCGCTTCTTGTTTAATTTACAGACATTGGAAAGTACTGGCGTACATTACACCCACCAGTACTTGGGTAATGGGTTCGTCCTGTAGGACTGTTCCACCGTAAGAATACTATATCTGCCAGGGAGAACGAATCAGTACTGCATGCAGCCATGATCTGTGTGGGTTGGCATCCTTTGTCTACTGACATTTCCTACAACAGGCATGCGTTGGTGACAATCGGAGAATGCTTTGCGTGTTTCATGTTTCTGCTTACTCTCCTAGTAGAAAATCAGAAAGGCCGCCGTTACNTTGGTGACAATCGGAGAATGCTTTGCGTGTTTCATGTTTCTGCTTACTCTCCTAGTAGAAAATCAGAAAGGCCGCCTTAACTGGGGAACAACCACAAAACCGCCATCGTCCTTGAAAAAAAGTGGACACTTCTAACAGTGCAAACAGGAAAGTCATACACTATTAGAAATTTAAACAGATTAATTTGTACAAATATTTGTTATCGTGTACCAGCATTATCATGTGTTTGGCTGTCAAAGTAAATTTTCTATTTTCACTGAATGTTTCCTTATCATAAATTACATCACATATTAACAGATACACTCTAAGGTATCTTTGTGACCAAGAGTATCCCCACGAAATGTGTGTTTAAAACGTAGAGGGCGACACAGTGCTGTCATCTACCGCACAGAACACATTGCCAGTGACCGCATTAGTTAGCAGACAGCGCGAGACAGCAGAATGGTGGTCTTTCAAAGCGGTCAGGTTGTCGGATTCTACTTACGTATGAAGTATGTGGCGAGATTTCCACCCTCTTGAATATCCCTAGGTCCACGGTTTCCCATGATATAGTGAAGTGGGATCGTGAAGGGACGTGCGAAACCCAAACGCATGCAGGCGTATGTTAACAGTAAGATACCGTCAAATTTGAATAGGGTGGTATAGGGTAAACATAAATCATCCATATGTAACACCACTGAGGAATTCCAACCTGCATCAGCATCTACTCCAAGCACTATGGCTGTTCGGCGCGAGGCGCGGACACTTGGTTCCAGGGCCGAGCAGCTGCCCACAAGCCAGACATCACACAGGCAAATGCCAAACGTCGCCTCGCACGATGCAAGTATCATAAAAACCGGAAGGGCCGCGGTGGTGTCGTGGTTAGACTACACGCTTCCCAACAAGGCGATCCAGGTTCGATTTCCGGCGAGGTCGCTCCCGGATTACCGCATGTTGGAATCGTGCCGGACGATGCCGCTGGTCGGCGGGTTTTATTGGGGATTTCCCGTTTCCCCCACCCTTGCATTCCATAGCTGCTCCATACTTATTCCTCTTCACCCTCATCTGCTCTCAAGACTTTGATGTTAAGAACGGCCAAAAATATTTCCTTCACCAACTGCATTTAATCCATAACTCAAAACTGAAATTTTCTTAGCTATATTGTCTGCAAAGATAAATTATCGTTGAAACATGCAGTTTTTCTTGATCCTTTAATAAGCTTTACCTCTATTGTTTGCCATATTTATATATCCTAATTTATCTGTTTTTAAATTAATTTTTCTTCAAGAGAAGCTAAGAGTATCTAGCCTTTATGACCCGCCTGGGAACCGCGAAAGTTTTGATAGTCTTCTAAGTTATTTTCCGAGGTGAAGCGATATGTTATCGCTTTTGTGATCTCTGCATTATGACGACTTGTGTTAAGTAGAGCATATGTAAGAACACGATATAAAATTTTGTGATCTCAAACACTCCGGCATATTTCTGCTATAACGGTAGTGCGTGTGACACATGACAATTTTGTTGCAGGTTTGAGAATATCTTTCTTACAAAACCGCATCTTGTAAAAGGCCAAGGTTTAATACTGTCTGTACTTGGTTAATCGAACTCATTTTAACGCCCTTCTAAGTATCTACTTTTCTGTCATTTTCTATCCTTTCGCCATATTTATAAATGGTATTCAAGTGAAACTAGGGAAATGTTAGGGGCCAAAACATGTTACTCATTTACCTACTATTGTTCGCATGGGCTTATAACGAACAGAAAACCAAGTCAAGAATATTATTCACTTAAAACGTTTTTGCAAAATATATATTTTAATGTCACATTTTAGAAATAAATATTAAATATGGTGATTGGCAATAGTATATTATGTGCCAGTATTCCATGAGATATGTCAAGTATAATGGCATTTGTCGGAATAAGGCATTTTTAAAATTCATACATTGATGTCATTAATTTATCATTTATTCCGTATTTGAGCTCTCTGACTACATGCTTGATGTGCAGCGTCGTTAATTAAAACAAAACACTTTATACTCGCGTCCACATTCCTTCGTAGTAAATAATAATGCATTAAAATGTGATGCTATCTACAGTGTAATAATTTTCATTAAATTACAGTAGGTAAAATATCAGCCACGTGGTCTGCGAGTATATGATGTAACCTATTATACTTACACATATTACATGAGTTGCTGATCTTTCACTATGTATTACAGAAGATGGAGCAACAATTTGCGTTCCATAATAAAGTACACATTTTAAAAACATATGTGTATGTGCTAATAATATTTTTTCAATTACAAAATTTAAAATTTTTTGTCTTTCCATTTCATAGTAGAGGCAACAGCTATCAGAAATGTTTTTCATCAATTACTGGTTTGCTAAAAATATTATTAATATTTAGAATTTTCTTCAAAAAGTGGTTTTAAGGGCTGGTGCCATTGCTCTTTATGAAGTTATTGAGTATCTGCTAATATCTGTCTCATAATCTTATGTATGACACAAAATTAAAATGTTTCACATTCGATCGATATTCAAGAGAACTCGTTGTTATAACAGTTTAAAGTTACTTTTGATTCTGGAGTCAAACATGTATTCTCAGGTAGAATATTATTCCCCACGTTCTTGGCTTCCTCCTTGTAGTACAAAACGGAGCAGATGAAACTGTCGCTGCTCCAGTACGTCTTCCAGGCTCCTGTTCTTCGTCCCTGGAAAGGTCAAGTAGTCGCACACAGAACCAACGGCACAACACATCGCGTAGAGACAGAAGCAGTCATGTTGGCCAACGACGTTGACGAGGTGTGTGTGTGTGTCAGCGTCGGGATGAAAGTTGAGACCGACAACATTACCACATTGACGCTCTGCACCAAGTTCCGGTAGTTTAGGTGCTCCAGTTCCGTAGTGATCGTGAAATATAAGTACACCAAGGCCTACACCACTACTTAGTATGTACTACACTATGGAAGCGATAGGTAGCCAGTTGGCAGTTTCCATGTTCCAACCCAAACTATGAAGGTAGAAGTACGTGCCGACAGCAACGAGACAAAGTGATATAACAACGTCAGATATTAGAAGAAGCCTCCTTCCAGAACTCTCAATAGCCATGGATGAGAAATGTGTGCCAACAATCAACACCAAANAGATCCAGCTTGCTCGAAGATCGTTACCGTATATGTGACGATTGGCCCTACTCCGCTCAGCTGTTGATTCAGCGTGAGACCAAGGACAATGAAAATACCTTGTAGCACCCTTCCGTTCGTGATATCGGAGAGCGATATCTGTAAATGCACATTTATGGAAGGCAGTGGTTGGCATCCATAAACGAAACTCAAATTGTTGTGATACCGATTAAGCCAAAAATTTGTTTTATTTAATTTATTTAGAGGAATCGAAAATAATCATAATTGTGTTATAAACATCGTATTCGTGAAGTCAATAATAATTACAATTACACAGTTTGAGCATTGAATATTTCATCACAACTGTCACAATACTATTACTACAAACTATGATACTTTTGTAAATTCAGATACATATTATCATTTTTAAGTGCATTTATCAACGTGTATTTGTACGCATATACCAATAATGTATTACTTCCTCTATAGAGTTTAATGTTTTTCAATATTATGGCATATATTTGTATAGAATCTCTACGAACTGAAGTATCCATTCAGCCACGTAGTTACCAAATTAGCCGATAAAAATAAAATTGAATAATATTTCGTCTCTACATTCATGAGATGTGTGCATTCTCTAATTACAATTTAAATTGGCATTCGTGCTTATATGGAAACTAACCTTTTTAACGAGAAATTAAAAGCTAATTACGAATAAACCCCTTGTTCATTGAATTAAAATTTGAAGTTATTTTCTCATCCCCTGCTTCGTATTGAAAGGGTAAGATTTCGAAATATGCCAACGGAAATTTCTCGTTGCCAAACCCAACCAAAACATTTTCCAAATTGAATATTCTAAATATTCTGATAGTGCACGGAAATATCTCTTAACAGATTTTCAGGAAACCGACGACATTATTAAAAAATTTTGATATGCTTGCACATATATATATAGAGAGAGAGAGAGAGAGAGAGAGAGAGAGTATCTGTTCACATCTATACACAGGACAATTTTGTTCTTACAGACACTAGTTGATGTATTTAAATTAACAATTCTTTTATATTTTCAAATTTACACAGAGAAGCGGGTATGGGAACTGCTTGAATTCTAAATCAGCCTTAACACGTACTTAAAATAAGAGACAATTTTATAACTTTGCTTGTATTCTGACATGGTAATCAGACAATAACATGACAAACTCGGGTGCAGAGATAATCCATCTTTTTCCATTATAAATGGAGATAAATACACTATTTGGTGAAAAATCACCGTGCACAAATTGATTTCAGCTGTGTAAGCACATGACCTGAATTAATAGCACGTAGAGCTACCGTTTGCTGTTCACACAGCGTTAACCATTCGAGGTAGGCTCTCCCTTGAGTTCTGCCGCATATTGGAATAGTTGGCTTCCATTCTTCCTGTAGCACGGCGAATAGTTGAAGTTTGCCTGTCGGTCGAGTTTCTTCTGGTACACAAACAACGTTCTATCTCATCCCAGTTATTTTCTTCTTCATTTAAATCCACCTTTAAGCGAGCCAGCTACGAGCTCTGACCAACAGTCTTCAAACAACAACTCAGTTGACCTGGCTTTATTAACAACAGATTTATAGTGCTGGTACAAAAAAGGGTCCTATTTCGTACGGTTACCGAATCGTGGGATGCAGGTTATTGTCCATAATGACCTGGTGCTCGTTGAAGTTTATAGATCCATAGACTAAATCTAACTGCCGCTACTCAAGCCAAGAGGAACAGTCCAGTCGCTGTGTTATTTACACCATTTACCGTCGACGTGTATTGATGTGTGTGACCAGTGGCTTCCTGGCAACGGTAGGGCCATGGAATCCAAGTGCTATCGCTTCCCGCTGAAGAGTTCTTTCACTCGTCTGTGGTAGAAGTTCTAAAAACCCTTATGCGAGAGTAGGGCGAAGGAACAGAGAGTAAAAGCCGAAGACAGCAAGGGTAAAAGTGTTTTTGGAACGAGCAAATGTAAACTGCATGGTGTGATTACTTAACTGATTAAGCTACCAATGTAAATAAAAAAATAAGTGTATCAATAACTTCTTTCATATTTCAAAATGAAAAGAAATCGTGCACACGCTAGTTTTATACATACTATACTCTAATCATAAAAACATTTTCAAAAATTCAACAGTACATATAACTTAACAATTAAAGGCAAATATAATTTTATTACCTGTAATTTTTCATCTCTGTCGGTAACCACAGTCAACACATTTTCTTTAAGTTCACTTAGTTTTGTTAAACCACCCGCCATTTTCCAGTTTACCTTTCATTAGTAGCCGAAATAGTGCGTGTAAAAATTTTACTGTGACAAGTTCCTGAGAGTAATTACTCCGAAATATCGGGACATCACCAAGAGAGAGTAGATTATTCACTTAGAATTATTTGGGATAACTAAAGAACAAAGTTTACTCGCGGAGTAACATTTGGGAACGCGAGAAAGAAATCTTCGCGCATCTTTGATGAAGGGAACATAAGGGCGGCATTCCATGGGAGGGCTCTCCCTAAAGCTCGCATTTGGAGGGAGGGAAACCACGTGACACTGTAGACGCTATACATACCAAACTGATAACATAGCTTTCTAGTACCGTGTTGTTATGTACAACCAACGCGACTTACGTTTTACCGACAAGTAATACACACGTGTGGAGCAGCTCTCGCACAGCCGTACTAGGCCGCTGTCGCTACTGAAATAAATAACCCCACTGCTTCGTGCAGCAGCAATGCATTCTCACGACTCACCCGACGTGTTCTGGTCTTCTGCGCATTATTTACTAACTTAGATTTTACTTGTAACTGAGCTGCGATGGAAGATTGCCACACTCGCTGACATAGTTGTCTCACGACTGGTTCACACAGAATGCTCCAGTGTCAACCTGTCTCGAATTTTACGATTCTCATGTCCACCAGAACGATGCTTAGGGCGAGTAATTGTGATCTTAATATTTTATTGATATTTATCCTTAACGGGGATATAGGGGTGTAACAAGTTATTGATAAGAGTTGTGTAATTAACGCTATATAAAAGAGGTTTATTTCACATAATGTTTGTACATAATTATTTCAATATAAATATGCTTGAATATGAACGAGGGGTGCTATACAAATATACTAAAATATTAAATAATATTATTTTATAAAGATTTAACCAGCCACGTTCTGAGTGAAGCCTAATTGGAGAGTCCCCACCGTGTTCATGATTCCGGAGGCTGATTAAGATGCCGCTAGTCGACAGCCGGACACACCCATCTTCAGTGGTCTTCCCGTTCCAATGGTCCGACGACTAAAGAGACCGCCCACGGACTACACTGTCCCATATCGGCTGCGTTGTCCTCGTTTACTGGCCGGTGGAGGGGGTTTCTGTGGTTTGTGATTTCATAACTAATTTAAGCGATTACTGCCCGTGTCCTCGATAAATTAGTGAAGATGTGATCAGGCAGGCCGCTCAGCTAAGGGCCTGACCACAACTCTTAACATCTCACCCAATGTTCACTATCGAGATGCCCTCATCTCGCCCAGGAGTCCGTGTTTATTATGTATATGATTGGGAGTTGCGGTGTTCATCTTGTGGGAGTAGGAATATGGATCGGGTTGAAGCCCTCTTTGCTAAAGTAGGAAATGTTTTTGAAAGGAATTACAGTAGATGGAGAAGCTAGGTATAAGGAACTGCCGATTGCTTTCGTGCAGTCCTCGGGCGAGGTGGGCTGAACAAACGCTGTGCTGTGTGTTTGCAGTGGCCGTGCGGGTCTTGAACTTTAAACTGCTGGGTGTGCAAAGTGTCTTCCAGGCGGGCGCGTCAGACGCCCCTCGGACGGTTCGCGAACGCTTTCTTAAGGTTGTGAGTCCCTAACAATAACACTATGAAGCGTGAATCATTCACCACAATAAATTATTTGTAAGGATCGGAAATTCAAAAACACTGTTGTAATAATTAGAATAGAAGCAAATTGAATTGCAAAAGTATTGAACTAGGAAAACCTAAGTGCTCTCACCCCGGTATATTGATTGTTTTGTTTATGCTTGTACATAGAACTACAATTCATGAAAATGAAATACATGTTAATACATACAATGTAAAAACAGCGTTTTAATAATACAACACATAATGAGTGATACGTGACGTCACGGTGGTTAGGTTAGTGATATAATGTTATTATATTAATTATTGAAATTTACATTAATTATGAAAAATAAAACCAAGCTTCAGCTGCTTTTCAACTANTAATGTTATTATATTAATTATTGAAATTTACATTAATTATGAAAAATAAAACCAAGCTTCAGCTGCTTTTCAACTACGTTTCAATACCTAAGAGGGTAATTGGAGGGATACTTAAGTAACATAATATTAGTAAATGTATTTTAATATACACCTGTATCTAAAAATAACAAACCAAATGTTTAATGTAACAAATGTTAACATATTTCTCAACCAAATGTTTCTTTAATAATAATAATCCGTGTATAAAATTCTTTTAAATTTTACATCAGAGTGTCTTATTTATACAAGAATGAAAATCTTAAAATTCAATATGAAAAATTTTATGTCATAACTAAATGTTATCGTGTGGCCACGGTAATATAAATTAGTATAAATGAGACGTCTCTTTGTCATAAAATTTACGTAAACCATTCATTGTTTCATTCGTAGAATGTTTTAATATAATAGTTTTTTTCAGTTTTTATATGTTGCTAGCATTGAAATAATTTTTTTTTCATGTTCTTTTAAATCTTAAAATTAATTGAAATATTTTTTTGCCTTCCATTATACATTATAATTTAAAAAATTTTAATTTTGGAGGCCTACTATCGGTAATCTTAATATGTTTAAGATTATTTTTTTGTCATGCAATAAACCTTTTTTTTAAAGTAAAATTGTTGTGTAAGTTTTACTATTACCTGCAGTGTGCAGTGTAAGTGGTGTATGTAAAATATGGAAACCGCTGGTTACCTGTGTACGACCAGCGAGCTGCGTTAAACGGTAGAGCTGATGGAGTGAAATGACAGTGTGCGCCTTGACATTACTGTGTGTGACGTCAGAACAGGTGTCCTGCTGCCTCTGCTATCGCGGACATTGCTTGCGCCGCCCTCCGGAGGGACTTTGGATGAGAAGATGCGACGTCACTGCTGGTTACTGCTGTTCATGAACGTGCGGTACCGTTGTTCTGAAACTTACAAGGGAATCTATTAACAGAATGCTTTCACAGCTTATCTAAATACCTAATTTGCAGTAAAATTTTACTTTAAAGAAATAATATGTCCCTAATAGTTTATGAGGAGTAGGATTATTTAAAATTTACTTGTTAATTTTATCATGGTCTTATTATTTGTATATATGGGTTTTTTATATTTCTGGGTGCGTCCGACCTTGGAAGCTTGCATGTTGAGGCTTGCGTTAAATTTAATTTATTTCTCAATAGTCTTCGTAAATTATATACTGAAGAGCCAAAAAAACTGGTACACATGCTTAATATCGTGTAGATCCCACCNNAAATCCAATCTGCGCCAATTTGAGAAAGGGTTGCACGTCTGTCAAGTTTAATGATTCTCGTCAGTCGTCGTTTGTCCCGTTCTTTCACGATCTTTTTCCGGCCGCAGCGATGTCAAATATGTGATGTTTTACAGGATTCCCGATATTCACGGTACACTCGTGAAATGGTCGTACGCGAACATCCAAATGTTATCGCTACCTCGGAGATACTATGTCCCATCTCTCGTGCGCCGACTATAACACCACGTTCAAACTCACTTAAATCTTGATAACCTGCCATTGTAGCTGCACTAACCGATCTAGCTGCCGATCGCAACGCGTTACTCTGATTGGTTCCATATCTTAGATATTTGCATACGCACGCCTATACCAGTTTTTTTGGCTCTTCGGTGTACTCTCAGGCAATACAATTATTATTATAACTTATGTTTCTTTTAAAAATTCAATTCTAAGGTAAAGTCTACAAATGGGGATAGTTATACAAATACCTATTTTCAAACAATTTTTTTTTTTTAATAATTTATTGCTGTTATCTGTGTGCACGGATAAAACTCTTAATTATTGAAATGTTATTAAATACGCCAAACACCNACCTGCCATTGTAGCTGCACTAACCGATCTAGCTGCCGATCGCAACGCGTTACTCTGATTGGTTCCATATCTTAGCTATTTGCATACGCACGCCTATACCAGTTTTTTTGGCTCTTCGGTGTACTCTCAGGCAATACAATTATTATTATAACTTATGTTTCTTTTAAAAATTCAATTCTAAGGTAAAGTCTACAAATGGGGATAGTTATACAAATACCTATTTTCAAACAATTTTTTTTTTAAATAATTTATTGCTGTTATCTGTGTGCACGGATAAAACTCTTAATTATTGAAATGTTATTAAATACGCCAGACACCNAATAATTTATTGCTGTTATCTGTGTGCACGGATAAAACTCTTAATTATTGAAATGTTATTAAATACGCCAGACACCCACACATTATGCGTAGAACATAATGGCATTGATTATTAAAAAGTTAAGATAGTGATAAAGAGAAGATCTTAGAGCTAAAGAGTAACTATAACAGTACTTCCACACACAAATAAAATGTTATCAAGGCCGAGGGACAACACGCAGTATAAGTAATACATTATGACCCTTATTATGCAAATATAAGATAGTAGAGATCAAAGGAACACATAAATAATTAAGAAGGTACTAATTGCAGTTCTACTTCCACACAAAAGGGTAGCATATGGAGATTGGGGAAATCTCTACGCTATGATTTACAACATGGCGGTCAAAAGCAAAAGTACCCTCATGGTATACTTTTAAGGTACTGTGTAGTATAGAAAGGACCCATAGAAAAAGTCCAACACATCCAGATTGCACTCCTACTGCCTGAACTCTTTCAAGGCCTGTAGAGCACAGAAGAAAGGCTTCTCTGGTCATGTCACCACTCCGCCTAAAGATTACTCCGCGTCTCACACGAAACGAAAAGTTTGACCTCCTGAGTAAGTACTCCTGACAATTGGGTGGATGTGGGTAAACCATGAGCGGGCAGTCAAAGTCGAAGAGGGTTTGTCTCGGTTACTATTCCCATTTCTTTAAATACCCATGGCATTGAACACAGTTATACATTCTCATGTTAGGTATAGCAGTCTGAGCATCCACTTCAGGACTGATGTGCAATTCAGCACATCCGAAAGCCCCGGGTAATGGGCTAAGTCCGTGAATCACAATAATGTGTGAACCCAACGGAATTCATTTTGACCCCGTGTCTGTATGGCAATGGATTAAGGGGAATCTATTAGAATATTGGGAGTATGATGAACTTAAAACTAGAACAACAAAGGTAAAGTTTAAAGTGTGCGAGGGGAAACATTTGCGTGGGGCGCGCGCTGGCATGTGTTTTCGAAACACAGTGGCTCTCGAGCCGCGGGGAAATGCTGATGCGAGAATGTGTTGCCTCGGCACCTTGCAACTGGGTCGCGTCGCCTGGCATGTAGCTTCGACTACTCGTCGTTCAATATGGCAACTTATAATGTAATATGGGCTTTCTATCAGCGTACAAAAAACTCATAGTTAACTGGCATATCTTATTTCTGTGCATTTTTCTTAAATATATGTTAACTGATGGGAGAGCATAATAAAATCCTGTACCTTATTCTAGCACAACAATATCTTACTACATTATTATTTCTTGTGTGAAATTTATTCAATTAGCATGAGTTGAAAGTTAATTTAATGGAAATTGTCCCATGATTATGAATTACTATCGCAGCAATAGTTTCATTGCAAATAACTACATCCAGAGCACACAGGTGATCTATATCTTTATTTACATTACTAGAATGGTATTGCTGAGGTAAATATATGCAACTAGGGACTTGCGGTTAATACTGAAATTCTTTAAATTTTAATAATGTCTTTTATTTAGGTTTCAAATAATTGCTCTGTAAGTTTAGATATTGGACCGTAAAATGTAATTTATTATTTAAACCTAATAAATTTTAAAAGTAGATATTATGACATTATTTTAAGTATACAGCTTCTTAAAAGCTAAAAATTCTAATGTTAAAAGTGGACGTGGCTGAAATGTTGTTTTTATTAATACGGAAATTAGCATGGGTAGGTGGTGAATTTATTAAAACGGGGATGGATGGTAGCGAAGCTGATGCAAAGTTGCAAGAGAGTAGGAAGGAAGGAACCCTCCACCATTGTTATGATTTTAATATTTTGTTGATATTTATCCTTTATCAGAGATATAGGGGCGTAACAAGTTATTGATAAGAGTTATGCAATGAAAACTATATAAAACAGGTTTATTTAACAAAAAGTTTGTACAATATTATCTCAATATAAAAATGCTTGAATATGAATGGGGGGTGCTATACAAATATACTAAAATATTAAATAATATTATTTTATAAATATTTAACCAGCCACGATCTGAGTAAAGCCTAATTGGAGAGTCACCATCTTGTTCATGATTCCGGAGGCTGATTAAGAACGGCGATCAGCTGTCGGCCTGTGTGGGTAGAAGTCACCAGAAGGGCTTCCAATGGTCCGACGACTAAAGAGACCACCCACGGACTACACTGTCCCATATCGGCTGCGTTGTCCTCGTTTACTGGCCGGTGGAGGGGGTTCTGTGGTTTGTGATTTCATAACTAATTTCAGCGATCACAGCCCGTGTCCTAGATAAATAAGTGAAGGTGTGATCAGGCATGCCGCTTAGCTAAGGGCCTGACCACAACTCGTAACAGAGTGTTTCTAAGTTTACATTTGTCAATGATATTGCTTACAGTGGACCAAGGTGCGTTTGAGTGCTGAGAAATATCTCTGAGAGCTACAATCATGCTTCTTTTTAAAACACAGCTTGTTAGGGAAGTAAACATGTATGTTTTCCCCTGCCTTCACTAGCATGCCTACTGGAAATATTCATTGGAATAAAAGTGTGACTGATGACTTTTAGCCAATTGTGCAGTTTGTTTGTACACCAATTACAATTAATTATTTTCTGAAAGAAAACTGAATTACGGAATTTTTTTTGTTTACGGTTAATAATGTTGCATGATTTTCAAGTTTATCTAATCAAATCAGAAATATATTAAAACATTTTAAATTCTTAGTGTTTGTTTGTAAATATAAACAATCTTTTAATGCAATACTTATTGCAATTATATTTTCTAATAATTTTAAAAATTTGACCTCTTCAACTTATTGACACGTGTATGTTTTAATAGTTGACTATTATAGTAAATGTATATGTCTATTAGTTAGGAGTGTTGGATTATCATTGATTAAAATTAAGATGTAGTTAATAATTACCTTCCGGTTTCTCTTCTCTAAAACTTACTGAATTCTGCGTTTCATCCTTTCTTATTAAAATCCACCCTCGTTTCCATTTCGTAGCCACTTAAGCACTTCTTTAGCTTCTTCTGTTTTCCCTGCAGTTATGAGAAACAGTGAAGATTTTGGTATACAGAGGAGTGCTAAGGTAAAGGCGATAGTCATTTCTATAGAACTTGCGTGGAACACAGCATAAGATGCGTAATAACCCTCAACCTAGGCGCACGTTATTCCAACGTTCATTGACTGTGCGAAGATCACATTCAGTTTTCCTTTGTTGTTGTCTAGGGGTTTTGCTTCTAAAGACAGCCATCAGAGAGCTTATAAGTCCTAGGATACAACTCTTATACATTTATAGTTTTGTTTCCGGAAAGTTTCTGACATTTCATTATTTGTTTATCGTGTCACNAGGATACAACTCTTATACATTTATTGTTTTGTTTCCGGAAAGTTTCTGACATTTCATTATTTGTTTATCGTGTCACATTTAAACCTAAGAAGTACATAATATCTAATATTGTTCTTCTTTAGAATATATTTTCTTTAAAGCACGTAAGTACTATGTTTGCAATACACTTTTATCTTCGTAAAAAAATTTAGCGAAGGACTTGCGCAAAATGAAATTGAAAATTTTTTTTATGCTCTTTTAGTTTTGGGACAAAAATGGATTTAAAACTGCTATTTTAATACTACAAAGTTAACATATATTTTGAATTTTCACTCTGAAAGCATTTTACGTAACGAGTAGCTCTGAGTAATATAAAAAAAACATAATTTTGTTTAACTAAAATAACAACGTTTTTCGTAATAAACATTCATTTATCTATATCTTTAATTATGAATAATCTGAACAAAAATTTTATTCTAAAAATCGGAATAATTAGTAAGTATTCTGATACTATATTAACTATAACATTGAAACAATCATCACTGATACTTTAAAAACATCGTTATCACATTTTTTATTTATATGTGTTGATCACCTTTTAAAAGACGGCGGATGAATACAATTGTTGGCTAAGCTCCACATGTAGCATATAACGATAAATATAATAAATGTATTTATAAAAACTAACAATATCAATGCCACCTGGTTCAATTCTTTAAGACAACTAAACATAGTAATAATATCTATTTCTGTATCAACGGAGTAAAAGAAAGTAACTAAGAGAATTGTTATTGTGCTAGGGTAATATTGAAAGAGCTGTTATTGCAACGGCTAATTGCACGCAGTTATTGACCTGCTCCATGGTTTCATTTATCCGTGATGTTGCTTTATTATCATTCTTTCCAAATCTCTTGACTCACCAACCACAAGTGCTTACATCGTTCGCTGTGATTAGAGTCCGAAAACACAGTGTCAACATTCTTCCAGCTCATAAATACATCCGAGTCTTGATACACACTTTTAGATCATTTGCTTATACCAAGCGTAAGGTTATTTGATCATTAATTATCAATAAAGTACCCTCCCTAATGGCTAAGGTGTCACAAAACGACGAAAACTCCAGATAACATAAGGAAAATATTTGACCACATGTCATCACTGTAACTGGCGACAATGATTCCTGCTTTCATATGCCTAAGACATCAGGTCACAACATTAATATCTCCATTTATACTAGCAGGACAGTCTACCTCATTAAATATAACTGCATTTATTATTTAATATTAATTGGTCACAGCGATTATGATTGCTGTTACTCGGCTACACGAGGGCACAATGTTACCATCATAACTGGCCACGTTAATGCTACATTCACCCATATCACAGAGCCACCTGAACACTGCAATGCGTACTGTTAATTTTTCAAAAGTACGTTTTACCACGTGACGTTACAATGCTTCAGAAAAGCGTTGCATGCCCCCAAAATAAGACTGCGTCTTTCCTGGACACCAAAAACTATTGTCTCTTACCTATTCAAACAATATATTTTACGACAGAAACGCTGCAACAGTTGGTTCCCTATGTCCCATTATTGTAATGATTTTTGTACCCTAACATATCTTCGAGAAAAATTGCCTGAATTTCTTGAAATTTCCAAACCCACCAAATTTGTCTATTATTAGCACACTGATGATGGCGAAATGACATTAACTTCCTTTGTTAAATCTTTGTTAAATGATACTTTGTTTGGATCGAAACATAATCGTTGTATTTAAATAGAAGTAACCAACATATAAAAGATTTTTGTAGGATATTCACGGTAAATTGACAAATTTTGAAATCAACATTTAAAAAATATCAGTGCCTTTCCCCGCGTACATTTAAATGGGCTCGCTGATTTGCAAGCTCCCATTTAATGTAGTAACTACGGTGAGAAAGTAATTCCATGTGTAGAAGAAATTGGGAAATTGGGAATACTGAAATGATTTATTTGGCTTTATGCTTTTTTTTAATTATAAGCGCAGATGTGTAAAGTAATGACCTTTCTAATATTTTCATAGTTTTGCCTGACGGTTGCATGAATAACGTGATCTCGCCCATTGCAATATTAACTTTACATTTCGCGGGAGGACACACTACGTGAAACATATAGATCGTAAGCAGGGCTGTAAAACGTGCTTAATATATAGTGAACAGCCTGCACTTCCAAAATGGGAGTAATCGCATTAAATATTTCCTATACAAGATAACCAGAGGGAAACATTTATAACACATTTAATTTAAATAATCATCATAATTCTATATTTTAAAAACTTATTTTATTGTAAACAAAAAGAATTGTTTTATAATTCACATTCCCCAGAAGAGGATACTCGTTGAATTTGCGAAAAGTATTATTGATGAAGGGCAAAACCACAAGGTATCCAGTTATCTTGCAGCCGAAGATATCGCTGTAGATAGTGATGGTGATTATACGCGACACACAGTTGACTGACTGCAGCCAAGACGCTGCGTCATCTGAGACGTTTACTATAAAAAAAAGCCTTATATGCTTGCACATTACATCAGCCAGCGTAATTTGCTATTATATCTGAATAACAACTCCGTTGGTCTTAGCTGTCAATTTTTAATGATAATACATACTGCAGAGGATGTCAGAACTTTGTTCGTAGGATCCATAAAAGCTTACAATGTGATATATTAGATGGCATGAGCAATAATACATGTAGGTATCTAAAATTATTTTATTAAATTTAATTTTTAATTAAACGTTTGTAGTAAATATAAACATTTCTTCAACTAGAACTCTTATATTTTAGTATCCGGTCATATGTATGACACGACTATTCCTTAATTTAATTATCAGGTACAAATTTTCGCCTGTGTGTTTTCCTACATATTTAAATATTTTGTACATATATAAATATATATACATATTTTGAAACATATTTCGTATATTATTCCCCACATTTTTTAAATTTACCGTCATACACTCTCCTTGTATTCTTCCCTTGGAATAATAATAATTTGAGATAATTCTTCAGAATAATTTAGGCACACTCTTTTTTTAATATATACAATTATTAGATCTTGTCCTTTTTTTCTCTTCAGTACGTATTTTTCATTTCATTGCTGCTTTAGTGGCCATAAATCTGAAACTCTTAAATCACGCGGCGGCTATCAGGAGTCAATCCTCGTTTATAACGATTCCAAATTTTCTCATCTGTGTACCCATTTTCGATCGGTAATCTCGAGGAAGTTCAATTTTCCACATCCTTGCTTCCTGTCATTTATCAACAATAGTTTCCCATTGTATAACCACGTCTTATAAAATACGACCGCCTAGGTCTTTGTAAAGCATCATTATTATCATTGCAATTTTACACTGCGTAGCATCTGTTCCTTCCTGTATTACTACACTATTTAGTGTCACTCTAACCAGCAAAATTCTAAAATAAATTGTTAAAATTTTTGTTCTCAACATCATACAGTTCTATGTAACAAATATTTTACACCTCAATTTTTAAAACTGAAAGCCTATTTCACACGTAAAAATTAATGTTACCAGCTAAAAGCCCCATTGGCCGAGGGTAATGTTGTACCTTACTCTTATTCGCTTATTGTATCCTTCGTAATCATTAAACGTTTATGAATTCTCGCTAGACACTCGCTGGAATGTTCAAATCACACTCCAATAAAAGGCGCTTCAGCATTGAGCTTGTGGGTAGTGTCTAGAGCGGTCGGTATGAACGCACAATGCGACCTTGTTGAAACTGATCACGGCGTTACTTGTGGTGTCTATATGTTTGGTTATTTATATACAGAACTTTTCAGGCAATTTCCAAGTACCCCTCCCTTAAACGTGAGGGAGATGAAGCACGCCAGTTCATATACAGAAATGTCGATATCTTCGGAAACTCTCACATGGGGTGACGTCATCCAGTTTTGATTTGGCTACAAACGGCGGTCAAAGACGCAAAGTGTCTTGACTGGAATCGACAAGTGTTGTTGATGATTGTACCGTCCGTTAAGGAGGTGTCGTACTTGAATTATATCGGCGAACTGAAGTCTGTAGGCCTAAGGTAACTGCTCTTAATGTCAAGCTTCTGTTACAGTTGTGAAGAACACATGGTCTTCGTGTATAATAATGAAAGAGCGTCTTACAGTGTTGAAATCACGCTATGTTCTTTGGGAGTCGGGTGGACGGTGTGTAGGAGAAAATATACCTCACGATGTGAAAAATAATTTTTTTGATTTAAAGCCTTTGTGAAAATACGATACCTCTTGCACTTTTGCTCGAAGCAGTGAAGTAAAAAGTACAAGTGACTAAGTTTTGTAATAAGGATTCCCCATAAAAGAAGTGAATTTCATTACTAATCACGCGCTAATTAATAATAATTATAGATTATAAAAGCAAGGTCATAGAGACGGAGCAAGTTTCCCAGGAAGGGATAGGAATCAGCCATGGACTATAGTATGGAACCACTCCAGCATTAACCTGGAGTGATTTCGGGAAATCATGGAAAACCGAAAAAAAGGATGGCTGGGCTCGTATTCGAACCCAGGACGTACCATATGCGAGTCCAAAGGTTAACCACAGTGCCACCACACTTGGTAATAATAATTGACATAAAAAGTATTATCATAACTTTTTTTCGAGTGTAGATAAATTCATTACATTATAGCTCACATTTTTGGGAAATGTAGAGTCATAATATTGTGCGACTATATGCATTACCCCTCGTTAAAAAAGTTTTGTAACCAATTTATCCTCGTGAAAAAGTATTTGGTAGGCTGTTTGTATTATTGGTATTGTAGTACCGACACAAATATTCATAAAACAGTATATTCTATGATACTTCAACTGAGTGGACGTGCAATCTGCCTGCAGAAGTTCAAAGTCATTTTGAAGCACATTTATCTTCCAACGCATTAAAGTAGATTCTTTCTGAGAGATGGTATTAACAATATTCCAAAGGTAATGTGTGTGGTAACAGTTTTCATATTTACCTTATTTATTCATCGAATTTATTTTCATGAACACAATGAAAAATAACTTTACTTCCAGTTCTCAGCAAACTGAGATGAAATACAAATATATAACGTAATATGTCACATAAAAAATGTTTATCCTGCAGTTCTACTTTGTATGTCTTTGTATTTTCACGGCAAAGATTCGTGCAGTCCTAAGAAGATTCTGCTGGAAACTGGGTTTCCAAGAATATTTTCCTTTCAAAACCGAAACATTCACAGTGTATCGAGCTAGACTTACAGGACTGCATTCTTTCCATTGCGAAATTCGGAGGAATACCGATTATGGCATTGTCCTGTTTTTTTTTTTTTTGCGATACGGTCCTCGCAAGCTGGTTTTAGTGCCTTGGTACATGAATTTCAAGAATATGAAGAAATTTAATATATTAAGACTTAACCCACATTGCAAAACAAAATTTTTAACAAACATTTTCGCTTCTACCACTGCAATACGACTGTCCATGAACAAAAGGCTCCAGTTGTATGGTTTGAAAATATGGAAGTGAATGATATGGAATCATCAGCCAGGGGAGGAGGATATCAACGTAACCAACCGCCTTCGTGATAAGTTCGATTGCCTGTTGAAATCGAGTACAAACCGCTTTTGAATCACCACAGAGTTGTTTACCATGTTAGAAGGAGAATGAAACCAAATGCTTGCAGAAACCTATTGCAAATGCCAAAGAGTCCGAAAGAAAACGTTTTGTATTTGAACAGTTTTTTACATCGAAGGGTGATAGCGAATAAAGTCTGATTTACGCCATACATGGTACTCGTTAGTACAATACTTTTTCTGCTTTTATTTTTACAATAAAAATTTTAAATATACAAAACTTTTTCTTTCAAATATATATATTTACATTTCGATATTACAAACACTATGCTTGTATTTCAACTTACAGTGTTAATAAGTTAAAAACCATTATTTGTCCTAGGTAACAACTATTATGAGTATGAATTAGTAGGTTGATATGAGTAAACAGGAGAGAAATATGGAAAACTCTTCGGAGATATGAGTAAATAAGAAAGAAATAGCGAATACTCTGCGAATTTAATTCACGAATAAAATTGTATTGCATGGTACAGAGACTTCAATCTGAACCACTTAATCAACAATATTAAGTTGTCATTCACACAACCATTTTAATTTACTTGGTTCTCGGTTACTTTGATGTATAATAATGTGCGTCAACTTAAGTAAGAACGTGTCATGTATATGTATATAAAATTATGTCAGCGATTTAGAGAAGTACAGCATTTTATCATGACATTAATATTCTGCATATTAATTATATAATTTAACAATTGCGGCTATCTAATTTTAATATATATTATATGTATGTAATTTGAGACAAAACTTGTTTTATTTGATGGTATATAACTTTAACATTTATTTAATCAAATATTCGCAGGGTATATACATATATCCTCTTCATTGCATACGTCTATCTTTCCTAGATGGGCAAGGTACAAAAACTGAAGTTTTTATTTCCCAAATAACGTTGAAAAATACATCGAGCACTTTTTTGGCCAATTAAGTAATGATAATTATTTAAAACTACATCATTCTTAAACACATTTACTTGTAACATCATAAATTTTTTTACCATCGAGGATAAAGGTTTGGCAATCGGATGTTTTCAGCCAGTTGTCTGCTTATAAATAACCACTCGTCGATATAAAAATAGCCAGTAAGTACGTTGTCTAGAAGGTGTTTACTTCCAAAGGAATATGATGCAAATTACATTTCGTTTGAACAAGCATTCTTCAGGAAAACACCTGCGTGCGTCGGCGGATCGCACTTCTCCCGGGAAGTGTAGGAACAAAAGGAGGAGAGAAAGTTTGAACATGCGTAGTATGAGATGAGACTGCCGCAACATGAAGACTGTCACCTGGACCACAGCATCCACAGTACTGCATCTTAGCGGCTGCACCCAGCTCGAGACTAGCAAGCCACTGCGGTGGAGACTGTACCTGGTCGTCGTGCTGGGTATATACACATGTGTAGCATCGTTACTCATCTCACTTACGATAACACAGAGCACTTTGAACATCACTCTTTGAAAAAAATCATCATTGGTAAAAAAAATTAGGAATTTTTCTTACAATTTTATACACATAGTTTATTTCATTTCTTTTAATAATTAAGGAATTATCCATAAATTTTACAAAACATCTTGTGAAATGACAGACTCTCTCCACAAATTCACTACTACTTAGATTATGTATATATATATATATACACAGTCAGCTTATAAAAATAGATTACAACAAAATAATTATTTTTATGTGGTTTTTTTATGTGGGAGCTTACCAGTAGGCTATACAAAAGAACAGTTATTTTATCATATTTTTATCAATTGAAAATAATTTGTCTAGGAGCGAGGATTGACCACGAACCCAAAAGTTCGTAGTCAGCGACACTTACATCTTTGATATCACATCCCAACACAATAATGGTGTGTAAATATACCATTAGAGCAAAGCCGCTGCAACATCGTGGAAGAGGTCATCGTTGAAAAATAATCATGGGCTGCCGTTTTCGATGGGGAGCCTGAACTGTTGTGTCCAAATCTTCATAATTTACAGATTACAGCAGGCCTTCCGACCTTAGTATTCTCTCCTGCAGTCTGGTATTATTTTAAATTTTGCAGTTGTATAAAAACCTCATGGCCGTAAACAAGAGTATGGTAAACATTTGTTTGCAAATTTATTGCTTATATGTTTGCCTTTCGAAAATTTATCGTTGTTATGACTATGATACACTGGTAAATATGCGGGTTTATAATGGGCAGGGGAGTATTTTAAAATCGGTATTCAGATCTGATATTACGTTGCGGACTGTGTAATTCTAAAAATATAGTATTAGGGGACTGGGAATTAATTTTTTTTTTCAATGGTCGGTCCGTGGTGTTTAATCCTAGACGTTTCCTCTGAAGGTGGGAGATTAAGACCAAATATAGTTATGCAATTTTCACCTCGGAATATCGCATCGATCCAGAAATATAAATATGTAGCACTGTTCGCGTCATGAAGCATATTGTCATAATTTCGATAATATGCAATTTTTTTTCTATTTATGTAATGGGTTGCCTGTTCTGCCTTACCATATCTGTATTTCATGCGAGTATATAAATATTTTTTTCTGTGCGAAAATGCTTTAAGGTTTTCCGACGCAACAAAGATTAAATCCTTTATTCATGAAAGGAAGTTAGTAGAATGATTTGGTCGACTTTGGCGCATCGGCGTCTGGCGTCGGATATCAGGGATGTTTGTGCTCTTTCATTCTGGTCCCCCAGAGGCCATTAACCCTAAAAAAATTTCCTTTTTCACTTAAAATTTTCCATTTTTCTTTAAAAATTTCCCGTTTTTCCCTCAAAAAAGCAGCGATCCCCTAAGCTGCAAAAACAATCGCCCCAAAGGCACTTTTGAGTCAATTCGAAAGGACTTGGGGTATCTCTTCTCGAGGGTAGAGCAGTGCCGGCGATATTGGTTTAATAGGCATAGACTGTGCCATATCTATACACGGGAACCAGGATCGGTGTCAGACCTAACCATTAACCATTTTGATTCTGTCACCCATCTTGTCCGCAATAATGGATTCAGGTGACCTTGGCCTTTGATCTTGACATAGTCAACCCAAACATTTTCAAAATCCCAAAAAAATCTCGAAAATCCCAAAAAAAAAAAATCCCTTATTACTTATATAAAAATTGTTTAAAACTGAAATTAAAGAATTATAAAATAAAAATTTTAATGTTTTGGCTAAGAGGGGACAAGGGACTGGAAAGGACAAAACACCATGTTATGACATCACCCAACCATCTTGTATTCAGGTGACCTTAACCTTGACCCATAACCTTGAATCTATGACCATGACCTGGGATAAGATTAAAAAACTTAAGAAAATTAGTGAAAATCGAATTAATTCATATAAGTCATGTAAGGGGGGAGTGGTGGGTGTCAGTCGTCTGCTCGATTAAGCTTAGGGGGCGTGGACCAACGGCATTGTAGTTTTTTATATACATATTTTTTTAACAAAAGTTTTAAAATTTTTGTTTAACAACAACTTTTTAATAATAAAATTTTTAACTAAAATTTCTAATAAATTTTAAAATAAATATTTTAAAAAATTTTAGATTAAAAAATGTAATACATTTTTTTCTAATTTTTAGATTTTTTCGTTTTTCAAGGTCAATGTTACCGACATACAACATGGCAGACTAGATGGCTGACATGAGAACGCAACGATGCAGCATGAACAGCTCCGATGCTCCGATGCCAGACGCCGATGCTCCCGACTCCCCTTTTTTTCCACTAATCACCCTTCATAGATTAGTTCTACTTTGTTATTGTAAATAGGAATTGCAAAGATAAAACGGAAATTTCGTTAATATACATTACTGTATCTTATATTGCGGTAACTTACCAATGCCAATAACAATAATAATAATCCATCGGTTCTTCAAAACCGGTGATGTTTTTCTCCAAATGACCAACACTAATTTTTAATCGAAAGAATCATTATTCATTATATTTAAAAACTGTGATTTGTTCCAGGTATCGCAATAATTTCAAAGTCATATTATTAGCATTTGATTCCAAGATATATTGTTTTAAATATTGTTTTTTTCAATAGCTGAAACTTCTAGTTTCGAGTGTGATGAATTAAATAATAAAAATTCTCCCATTTACCAGCATACATCCTAAGTTTTTATTTTTTGGGCCACAATTCTCAATCAGAGTTTTAGTGTAAATCTTCGAGCAGTATATTACACCCAATGATATAAAAATTTCGAAATGTTTAGACTCTGACTTATTAAAATAAAATTTTCGTAATCTTTACAGTTCAATTTCTTACTGATAATTTCCCAATAATCTAAAACTTTAATTATTTAATGTTAAAAATATTTCCGTATTATTTACAAAATTACATTCCCTAGAAGATAATATTTACACTCTACTCGGCACGAATGCACATACATATAACGTTGCCTAATATTTTTAATAAGTACAAATAATTTGTCATTCCCACGACCTGATAGAAATGCAGGAAAATTTGGTGAAAATATAAAATTTTGCCAGTTATTTTTTTACCACCAGGAGATAAATGGTTGAATCACCTTTCCATTGTTCGTTGCATTGGAAACCTTTATTCACTCCTATATGTAATGCTTCTTTCATGGATGTCTATATACTCACAGGTATTCTGTTTCAAGGACGTTTGTGTACCGCCGTTACATGCCGCCTGTCATGCTAAATTATCAAAAGTTCACTACCGTGGAAACCTACGTTGCTATGTATTTAAGATATTAAGTTAATGTGCGATCTAATTACTCCAGTCTCTGGTACGACAATACACATTAAACAATACTTTTGAGTGACATAATTTGTCAGTATTGCAAAAAATGGAAGTAAGTAAAATATTAAAAAAAGGACTGACGTTAAGCACAATATCAAAAAATAATATATTCCTCTTACTACAAATATGTAAACAACGTCTCCATCTCTGAAGGAAAATGTGTACAGTGTGCATACCAGAAGTGAATATACATATATATATATACTAAGGTGACAAAAGTCATGGGATAGCAATATGCAAATATACATATGGCAGTAGTATCGCGTACAAAATGTATAAACGGGCAGTGCATTGGTTGGGCTTTCATTTGTAGTCAAGTGATTCATGTGAAAAGGTTTCTGACGTGATTACGGCCGCATGACCGGAATTAACCGTCCTTGAACGCAAAATGGTAGTTGGAGCTAGACGCATGGGACATTCCATTTCGGAAATGGTTAGGGAATTCAACATTCCGAGATCCACAGTGTCAAGAGTGTGCCGAGAATACCTAATTTCAGGCATAACCTCCCACCATGGACAACGCAGTGGCCAACCCCCTGCACTTAATTACCGAGGCCAACGACGTGTGCGTAGAATTGTCAGTGTCAACAGACAAGCAACACTGCGTGAAATAACCGCAGGAATCAATGTAGGACGTACGACGGATGTGTCCGATAGGAGAGTGCGGCGAAATTTTGCTTTACTGGGCTATGCCAGCAGAAGGCCGACTCGAGTGCCTTTACTAACAGCACGAAATCGCCTGTAACGCTTCTCCTGGGCTCGTGACCATATCGGCTGGACCCTACACGACTGGAAAACCGTGGCTTGGTCAGATGAGTCCCGATTTCAGTTGGTAAGAGCTGATGGTAGGGTTCGAGTGTGGCGCAGACCCCACGAATCCATGGACCCAAGTTGTCAACAAGGAACTGTGCAAGCTGGTGGTGGCTCCATAATGGTGTGGGCTGTTTTTACATGGAATGGACTGGGTCTTCTGGTCCAACTGAACAGATCATTGACTAGAAAGGGTTATGTTCAGCTACTTGGAGACCACTTGCAGCCATTCATTAACTTCATGTACCCAAACAACGATGGAATTTTTATGGATGACAATGCGCCATGTAACCGGGCCACAACTGTTCGCGATTGGTTTGAAGAACACTCTGGACAATTCCAGCGAATGATTTGATCTCCAAGATCGCCCCACATGAATCCCATCGAACATTTATGGGACATAATCGAGAAGTCAGTTCGTCCACAAACTCCTGCACTGGCAACACTTTCGCAATTATGGACGTCTATAGAGACAGCATGACCCAATATTTCTGCCGGGGACTTCCAACGACTTGTTGAGTCCATTCCACATCGAGTTGCTGCACTTCGCCGGGCAAAAGAAGATCCGACACGATATTAGGTGGTATCCCATGAATTTTGTTGCCTCAGTGTATATATAGNCTTCGCCGGGCAAAAGAAGATCCGACACGATATTAGGTGGTATCCCATGAATTTTGTTGCCTCAGTGTATATATAGCAACTAATGCGATAGGATAGCAACTAATGCGTATTGAGTAAATCCATATATATATGGATTTACTCAATATGCATTAGTTTCTATCCTTCGAGAATATCATGCCTTCCACTGGATGATGATGTCNATATATATGGATTTACTCAATATGCATTAGTTTCTATCCTTCGAGAATATCATGCCTTCCACTGGATGATGATGTCACAAAAATTCCGTTCTCTTCTTGAATGAAAATACTTCGACATCGTTGAAATTCATAGCCCAGTGACACATAATGGATAACAATTTTTTTTATAAAACTTCTAACTAAACACATGGAATATTCTGATATACGGAACATTACAACTGTAAATATCGCGGTGAAGTGGGGTTATACAAATAATTAATTACGAATATTTCTAATCAAACACACGAAAAAATCTTCAAAGACTGGATAATAAACAATTAATTAAGATTACGTATGGTGAAGTTCAAACAAGAGTGTTTCTTCCGTCTTTTTTTTAATAGAGAAAGACACCGCGATCACAATATGTAGTGTTTTACTAGTAGAAAATCTTCCCTTAGGCAATAAAGTAGCAAATTGCACAGCTTCTGGGCATCGAGGATACTCACTTAGATAATTCACCACGAGCCTCGCTGAGGAGACTGGGACTGATGTGTTAAAATAAAAGTTTGGGTGATGACGCTGCGCCTTTACAAATAAACATTGGACTGGCATTAATTGTGCTAGACATTAGTTCCTGAGCTGATTCAACTTGTCGCGTGCCGGTTTAGGGATTATAGCACGACATTGGCTCACATCCATCACACCCTCACACCCCCCCCCCCCCNCCGCAACAAGAGTTAAGTATGACAATCACCGTCACGAGAAGCCCACTCAACCACGAATTCGCCCAGTAAATCCGAGTAACCAAACTATCACAGTACCGCACCTCTCAAGTGTTGATGTTGTGTATTTGTGAATATATACGAGACAATATATTCGTACTTCAAAATACAACAGTAATAGTCTAGCTCATTACAATACCCACAACCTCCACGCACTTTATAGTCGGTGCCTGGGGGACATTAACTCTGACCATATAAGCCACCATGTCTTCAACAGTGTACCAAAGCGAGATGAGTTAAACTATACCTGAACAGTAAGATCGATTCGTTTCTGGTTATAAGTAAGCTATATTCAGCAAGATTGTGCAGCTGCAGTCACTATTAAAATTTTATAGGATGGTCTAATGCGCCAGACAGCGTAGAAGACATTCACCATTTGAGGGCCTGGATACTAAGATTTCTTCATGTGTTTCAAGTATAAATGATGACAAACTCTGCCAGTCTTATAGACATGTAAAAAATGCCAACAAAAGTTTCTAAATACACTGCTGAATAAAAATTCAATCTATGAAAATACTGGTAATTAGAAACAGCAATAATTGCTGTATGGGTATAAAGACTGCTGGTCTGGAGAAGAATATACAGATAAAATAGTTGGCTGGAGACCTTAAGAATATTGAAGGAATGAAACTATGGACTGGAATTTGAAATCTCAGACTAGCAGTAAATATGAAGTAAAAAGTTGTGTGTGATATGCGTTTCGCATATTTACAGAAATATAAAATTAATACTTTTATAAATGATGTGGACAATGTAATGTAAAATTATGATAGCTTTATCTGAGCTCTTTAAAGGTAAAACTGTCAGAGGAAATTATTCTTGTGTGGAAACAGACCATTAGCGATTACATTTTTTTCAGTGTGTGTTGAACAATAAATTTGAACTAAGAGGTACGCTTATTAGGAAAAATGCCCTTTAAAAATATTAAATAAGGAAAATTTAAATTCTAGGTTAGTTAAGAGTTAACTTAATAGAAAAATCAGCAGAGTTTCTCTAAAACCAGGAAAACACAGAACCACAAGTGAATTGAGAGTCTGTTTGGGAAGAGTTAATTAGGATATCAACACAGGAAATAACATTTGCAGGGATTTAGACACACGAATTATATGACAAAAATTAAGTTTGTTAATAATCTTTGACTCAGTAAAATAACTGATAAATATAGAAATATATAGAGAGTGGCAATAGGAAATATTGTAATAGGAGAAGGCTATAAGGTATCCTTGTATAAAGTGGAAGCAGATCGAAAGGAAGTTACAAAAATTTCAGGTTAGCGAAAAAAATAATCACTAGTAGAAGGTAACGAACTATTGTGTACCTAATGAATACGTAACAGAAAAAAATTGCATGCTCTGCATAGACCGTAAACTATACGTAAAATTTTAATGTAACCATTTGACAAATAATGAAAAAGTGCATTTAAAATTAAAGATGAAAAATTTAGAAAGTTTACAAATCTAGATACTATAATATCTAACAAAAAATTTTTAGTTGAAAATACTACCTCAAAAAACGACTGAGAGATCTTTGTCCGAAGTTAGCAATTAATTCCTTACCCCCCANAAATTTCAGGTTAGCGAAAAAAATAATCACTAGTAGAAGGTAACGAACTATTGTGTACCTAATGAATACGTAACATAAAAAAATTGCATGCTCTGCATAGACCGTAAACTATACGTAAAATTTTAATGTAACCATTTGACAAATAATGAAAAAGTGCATTTAAAATTAAAGATGAAAATTTAGAAAGTTTACAAATCTAGATACTATAATATCTAACAAAAAATCTTTAGTTGAAAATACTACCTCAAAAAACGACTGAGAGATCTTTGTCCGAAGTTAGCAATTAATTCCTTACCCCCCACACATGGTGAAGCTGGCTATATGTCATTGTGATATGGGAAGAGAAAAAGTTCTATATTGCTACTACATTGCCAAACAATATTCATAAAGTAATACAAGGACACAGTTCAACAAGATACTGACTCAGAATGACAAGTGTTGCAACGGATATTTACATTGGTTGTCCTTCAGAAAGTAGAAAAGTATTTAAGGAAATATTGGATCTTTAAAATAAGTATATATAAGGGATATGTAACGATCAACACCAATAAAAATGTAAGATAGGCTAGAAATTCTATAAATATATTTATTGAGATGCAGACTGTACCTACTGAGTTGATGAATGTACCAATACAAGCTGCGCATTAGGCTGGGCCGTTTTTGTATGGGAAAAAAAACTGTTTGATTTCTTTCAGGTTTATCTCGAAAAGGGTGCCTAATAATGTATTTTGATTGTATATAAAATATGGTTCCAATAGGATTTCGTCTTCTGCCTCCGGATAGGACTTGAAAAAATGGAATTTAGAAAAAAAACGTGTTTTACAACAAGTTATTACAGCGAGGTAAAAGGCAGGATAATAAGTATTTATCAAAAAAATACAAATTTAATAGCTATTTTTATGTATTACACGTGTAAATGAAACAAAATAATATTTAAAGATATCATAAAAATAGCTTTAGTTAGCACGAAAATCTTGTTTACTTGTAAACTTTGGCATAGCTCTTCGAGACTCAATTTGGGCTTTCATATAGCCTTCTCTAGCGACTTTTGTGCTTAGCTTGGCTGAAGCCTCGGTAACAGTCTTAGCTGCTCTTTCAACTGCTTGTGAGTGGCAAGGCAGACGTAGAACAGGCAAGTCACCTTCTCCTTTTTGTGCGACAAGCTTTTTGATATCTTCATTGGATATCAGTTTTAATATAGGTGGTTCCGTGATATTATTCTGTCAGTCAATAAGTTCGATGTAGGACGATGCATCGAGGTTCAGAGAAGGAATTTGGAACAGTCGTAGTCCATTTTCTTGGTTGCTTCGAGCTTTCAAAATGCGACGTGCCCCCAGTTAACGGATGGGCTGATGTGAATCGGTCAACATTGCCAACAATATATTTTCAGGGTGGGCGAAGTAACCATTTCTTTTAATTACCCGATCGACTATTACTTTCAGTTCTGTAGGTAAGTATCTAGTGGCAGCTATGAGTTGGTACAGGTGTCGTGTTCCATCTTTACAGGATGGATGTGTTTTGATTGCGAACCAAGTTGGAGAGTAAGCTTTGACGACGTACGTTGCAAGAACAATCAGGTTTTGAGAAGGAGATTCCGTTGAAACATATAACCTCATAATTCTGTTATTGCGAGTAAACCGTCTGGCGTGGGACATTTTTCCTTGCGATTTGTTTGCTAAATGAGAAGGGAATTCACCTCTTGTTACCGCTAGTACAATTCTGCACAGGTATTTTTGGTCAGCACTAATATATTCTGCAGATACATCGGGTAACACCGCGTGAATGGGTTGAAATTTTACAAAATAGGCCTCTTCTCACAGTTTTCTAGATATTTTCCGATGGGCCCTGAAAGTGTTTGGTATCCCAAAGTTTTTCCGTCTATGTGCAGGAACAAGTGACAAAAAGGCAGTTCGTTCATGTGAAGAAGGCAGACGATCCACTGTAACTATTTAACTAATTAATCGTTTTTCGAGCAGACGAATGATGCCTCCTTGCTTACCAACATTCACATTGGTACCATCACACCGTACCGCCAGCAAAGTGTCCATAGCAATATTTTCTTCTAGGAAAAAGTCGGCGATAGATTTTTCTATGCATTCAGCAGTGCCAGAATCTGGTGCAATATAACCCAAGAACTTTGTTTCCGGTTCTTTTATCAACGAAATGTGCTCTTCAAGAATGCTCTCTCTATACATTTGTCCGTCTTTTTTGGATACAATCAATGTTTTATCTTTTCTTCCGTTAAAGTATAAAGCTGGTACTTCAAAGATTTTGGCTCGCTTCACGGCACATTTCCTTAAGAGGTCACGTTTTCAGCGAATCCGATTTGTATCAATAACTTCTGCACTGGAAGTATGTAGCACTGCTGAGGCAATGGCTGACGCTGCTCTATCTGAGACACCATATCTGTCACAAGTCTTTGAAAGCAAATCATAGTCTACTACGATTTCAGAGGAGAGCTTTTTAATAAGAGGTGCCGTTGTTTCATCTTGATTCAGTGACTCGAATTTATCGTCTTTATCCGTTGTACTTGTAGTGCTTTCTGATTCAGACGAAACATAAATATTGGGCTCTTGTGTGTTTTCTTTTTGAGGCTGTAACTTTGAATTTGGCTGGCGTAATTTCCTTTTCAATGTTTTCGTTAGTTTTTCTGTTGTAACAGTATCAATGGCTCCATTAAACATTTACCTTGTCAATCGCTGGTCCATTAGGAAGCTGTGCTCTCGTGCAGAAACTTTTTTCTCTTTAGGACAAGTATACTCAGAGATATCCGTACATTTGCAAGATGTAAAATCAAACAAAATTTTACCAGTGCAGTGAAACTCTTCTAATTTCTCTATGGGAATTTTCGGATGGGATTTTAGGAGATTTTTGCATTTGAGGTGATATGACTTCGACATCACTTTTATTCCTTTAGGTTGAATAGTTNGACATCACTTTTATTCCTTTAGGTTGAATAGTTGGAATATAAGCTTTACCCCATATTTCTGTAATCTTTGGAACCATAGTGGTTTCTATTTCCTTGTAGGAAGATTCTTTCTTTGTGTCTTGGTCAAATTTTGTTTTGCGACAGTTCCACTCACAGAATTTCATTACATCTTGTAATGTTGGCAACATATTGCCTTTTAATTCACACGTATAATCAAATAAAGGACATTTCCACTTTTCACGAGTACGATCCATCTTAAAACGCGCGAAATAGCACAACACAACTGTTCTCTCATGAAGCCACAGCGCTACTAAAATGGCCGCGAGGTGTGTTACGACGCGCTGATTTTACCTCCCTCCCTTCACCCTTCAAAACTATACGCGTGAGGGGGGCTACCTAACAAAATTTGATCTGTTATGTAGACTATTAA
Source organism: Clitarchus hookeri (assembly GCA_002778355.1). NCBI lineage: Eukaryota > Metazoa > Arthropoda > Insecta > Phasmatodea > Phasmatidae > Clitarchus > Clitarchus hookeri. The sequence goes on from NQII01001662.1 coordinate 608,437, forward strand.
ACCATTGTAATTTGATTTTTAAAAAATACTTTTAATTTGATTTTTAGTACATGATTTCCTTACGGCAGGTTGCCCTAAAAACTACCAAACTCGAAACTTTGACTACAATCCGAAGGCAGAAGTACTTATCGGAATGGAATAATATTTTACACACGTTAATTTGAAGCAATTTTGCATACTTTCCTCAATAAGCCCCCGGAAAAGTCGAAAAAAGTAAAAACAGCCCAGCCTACTGCACATTGCGTTTTAGTTAATTATGAAAAGTTACAAGATGATTTACCGAAGAAGTAATTTTGTAACTGGTATGGAAGATAATAATTTATAAGTAGAAGGCTATAAAATAACTGCCAATAGGAATCAATGGTCAAAAATTGCGTAAATAGAAACGAGATAAACAATGTGGTGATTCATTTCGACATTATTTATAAACAATTGTGGTGGGATTATGAATGTTTGATGAAAATAATGGGAAACCAAGAAAAGGGATGAAATAAGGACATGCTGGAAACTTGGGAGGTTTTTTTATGTTTTCTTGGTTTTATATGGTATGGTGAATGTTGCGCATTTTATGATTCTTGTGTTATTGTATGCTTGCTACACTGACGAACTGTAAATATGAGTGTAAAAGAAATGGTTTAAGGTTACGGAAATTTTTGATGATAACATATTTATACATAAACACATATAAGTATTCCGGAGATACGTTTAACATTTTGTTTTAATATTTCCTTTTTTTCTCTATGCTATATACAAGGATTAATATATGAATCTTTAAACTTATCAACCGAGAAATGTCGACTGTCCTCGCGCAAAGAGATGCGATCTTCAGGGAGAAGCAAATGGTGTCCTTAATTCAAGAGTGAACTTGTATAATGAGATTAGGGAGTCTGAGTGTTTAGATAGCTTGCGTTGTTATTGAGATCTCGCTTAATTATTAACTCCAAATTAGGTAAAATGAACCGTATTTTTCACTAGTGATAGTTATATTGCTTTAATAGTTTAATACTTTTCGAAATTGATAATTATGAATGGATATTTTTGTTGTATTTGACATAGATTATAATTCCTAATATCTTTTTTTAGTATTTCCAAAAACGTTTGAATAGAATTAGCTTCTAGATATTAAATTTGATTTAAATTGCGTAAGCTATGTTTGGAAACATGTCACATTCCATCTAAGACTCTGCAGATTTATGTGCATGTTGTCTTTTTGTGTAAAGTGTTTACTAAAAGTGTTTAGTGTTAACTATAAAAAATGTAATACTACAGCTCACTACACAGTGGTTCTCAGATGGCATGGCGTTGAAGGGGTCGAGTGAATATGAGTAATTGTCCGATTAAATAACCAATAAAAAAAATTTACGAGGGTCGGTTGTGGTAGGACCTCTGGAAATGTACGTTTTTTATTAAATAATTTTTGATAATTTATTATAATTTTTTAAAATACATTTTAAATAAACTTTGGGAGTTTTTATAACTTTTTAAAAGTTTTTATACTTTTTGAGATTTTTAGAATTGTTTGGCTTCAAGGTCATCGGCGTTAAGGTCAAAGGCCTAGGTCACCGACATCTAACATGGCTGACGAGATGAATACTGGTCGACCTGGCGAGGTCTGGTCATGTCGCGAGCTTAGTCGATTCACTTGTAATCGAATCTCGAAACTCATACATGTACATCTTAAAAATATTTGTTAATAATTTTTTTTAATTTTTAAATTTTTTATAAATTTTTTTGGATTTTATTATTTCCTGTATTTTCATTTTTTTCGTTTCGAGGTCACTCAAGGTCACTGGCACATGTTCAAAGTCAAGGTCAGCCAGATCCAATATGGCCGCNTTTTTAATTTTTAAATTTTTTTATAAATTTTTTTGGATTTTATTATTTTCTATATTTTAATTTTTTTCGTTTCGAGGTCACTCAAGGTCACTGGCACATGTTCAAAGTCAAGGTCAGCCAGATCCAATATGGCCGCCAGAGTCAAGAACCCCGAGGGCATCAAAAGACTCAGTGTTTCCTCTGACTTGTATATACTAGATAGATTCTGTGGTTTTGCTACTAGACTGGGCAGCAGTCCCAGGCCTGTGTATAATTCCAATCAACTCTTCGGAGTTTACCTTACAGTGCTCATATTCAGAAATCAGCGCTGTATCTAAACACCAAGATTATAATTAGATTCAAAACCCAAAATGTTTTCTCTACTCTTCCTAAGATTGTTTATGTAGTTAGTTTTGGTGTGACCAGGGAATCTTTTTTTCAACCTTTGTTTACATATTGTGTTCAACTCATTTCATGTTTTCAGTCAATGTTTTGGGACTTTCATCCTGCTATGTTTTCATCAAAAGACCTGAGCTTCCGCTTTCAGGGAACGAGTCTGTGCTGTTTTAAAATTTCCTAAAATTTTGCAGCACAATATTTTGCAGATTTGACAATATTTCGTATACTTTGATATTTTCGTCTATTTCACTGAGTCAGTATGTTGGTAAAATCTAGGCCAATGCTATTTTATTTCAACTTAAGGACAATTTAGTTATTTCAGAAATGTTTATTTCAGTCAAGTATTCATGCATTGGAGTTAGTACAGAGTTAACTTTGCTGCCAAGCCTGGTAGAAAGCCCGTTGCTTGCTGCAGAAAGCTCAGCTTGCAAATAAGATCTTAGTATACATGCTTGCATTTCTGAGGAATGGGACGCTTCGCACTGTACTTGCCAGATGTGCAAAATTTGTAATTCTTGCTGTAGAACAGTTGTGTGTAGTTGTGGACCATTTTCAGTATCTCAGCGCTTTCTAGGAACGGTCGCCGAACTAAATTTTGTCACCTTTGTCCTCACGCGCAATGTGCAATTAGGTATTCTTTCCGCCATTGTTTCCAGTTTTCTGCCTGACTCTCTGCACAAACGCGGTCGCAGCATCACGTGTTCGCCATGCCCTCCAGTGTTTGGGGAAGTAGCTGCAGGTGGATCATTTCCCTTCAGCAGTTTATATTGTTAGCATCATGTACAATACTGCAGAGAAAATGTTAAGTAAATATGTAGAAGATATAATGTGAGAATATTCTTCACAATCTTACACAGTTTCTTCTCTTCCTTCCGAGATGGGTGAGTACAGCATCATTCTTTCTCCCATAGTACGTGCCATGTTTTATTGACTCTGGGACAAGTAATTAATTTTAGCGATTTGTTTTCTTTATGTGTTCCAGAGGGACCCAATTTTATACGATGTTGTGGATATCAAGTTTCATTCTAAGTTTATATCATGTTTCGGAATCGTCTTTCGGATCAAGTATTTATTTCCGTTCGAGAACAACTTGCCCGGCTTCTCTTTATTTGCCGTCCGGAGCAAGATTTTCATCTCCTGCTTCATGATTCCGCCTGGAGAAGTAACAGCTAAGTGCTATATTCTTGGAGCATTAGTTTATTAATCCTATTATCTTCTGGTTCACGTCGAAACATAACTACTTCACCAATTGATTAACTTTTGTTTGTAATGTAAAATATAATTGGAATATTTATCTGTAATTTATGAATTTTTGTTTAATGCGAATCATTTGCCAAGTATATGAAAGTAAGCATCTCCATTTCAAATAGATTTTACGGTGAGCACTAAATGGTTTTTGAAGCACATAATCATTTTCCGAGTTAATTTCTGAAATTATTTCTGCAATTATTCATTGAGTGTTTAACTCATAACTTGCGCATTTGTTGTTTATAAATTTAAGTGGTTTAATTAAAGTATTTATTCTGAAACTGAAATTCTACATTATTTTCCTTTTTGTCTACCTCTAAACAATTTAACAACTTATTAAATATATAATTATTAAAGTATTTCTAGAATCAGTTTATAGGAAAACGTACGTGGTGTCCTGCTAGCCTAGCACATACACCTTCCAAACCAGTAAATAGTAACAGTGGCTTAATAGTGTCTGACATTTAGGTAGCAGAGAAATATTATAATTTTTACGCAAGTGTCCAAAGCATAATGTGTTGTTGTTCCAGTAACACACTTAGTAAACTTTCACTTTGTCTACATGTATCAGAGATATAACTGGTGTATCGAGAAACTTTAAATGGTATGAGTGCAGGTCTAATTCCAGAAGAAATTCATAAGATCTTCGAAAATGGCGAAACGTGACCCTTGTGAACTGCATGCATGTATGATATCTTAAAGGATCGCAGTCAAGTGAAATGCTTTCCTTTTCACTACAATAAAATAAAAATAAACAAATAAATATAAATAAAAGATAATTTGCTATGAACTGCTATGAAAACAGCTAATTCATTATCTGGTTTTGCTGCCGTGAGGTATACAGGGGAGGTTTGGGCGGCTCTTAATAACGGGATCTTGAGAGATTTGGTATACAGCAAACCGTAGAGCGAAAATATGTATCTTCTAATTATAGAAAAGGCAATAGCCACATAGGTATGGGGTAAATTCTGAAGTGTATCCCCTTATATTTTTCGGTTAAGTTTTGTTTTTGCTCATAACATTTGGCACTGTAATATGCGGAAGTTATAAAGAATAAAAAAAACATGATCAGTAATTTTTATGTGTTATAATTTTTAAAATTTCGGGAGGGAAAGCCAATTTTAAAACTTGTTTACAATAGAATAGGTAATTTCCAATTCAATTTAAAATAAAATTATATTCGATTAAAGAACTATTAAGAATAGGTATCTTTTCCTCCTATAGAATAATTCCAAAATGTTTTATCCGAATTCTTTATGACATGATGCTCAACTTTACCGATACATACAAGTAATCTGTATTCCAAATTAAAATTTTAAATTATGTAAACCTGTATTATTAATTTTCAACAAAAATATTATAACATTTTATTAAATATTCTACATAAGTAAGATTTAGTATTCTATTTGACTGAAGATGTTAACTTAAAATCATCATATACCTATGTGTTTTTAAAATATAGCTCCATAATTTATTCGGCAAAGGATTTATTTTATTTACATTAATATACGGTATCCCACAAAATTATTAAATGCCCTCAAATTATATAAATGTTTTGGTGACGAAACATTACTGATATGTATTCTTTCATTTAAATTATCACTCTTGAGAGAATATCCATCTTATACTAAATTTATATTTGGAAAACAAATTTTTCAAGAATCTTTTACTATTTACAGAGATAAGTGAAACATTCATACAGTCGGTTCACGACTGGAAGAAACTTTTGAAAATCAACCTTTGAAAAAATACCCTAGCCGCTAGCTACATGCATATAACATTACAAACAGCGGCGAGCGCGGATAGAGTTATGCCGTTAGGTTGCCAGCACAAAGAGAGGAAATAGTTCTAAATTTTTCACGTAATTGTTAATTTATCGCTTACAAATGGGTTTCAAAAAGACTTGAATCTTATTATGCCAATTATTAATGACGTGATGCTAACGTATTTAGATTTCCATGTTTCTTGCATACTCACAAGATCACGCTCAAGGTGAAAGTAGAGCGGCCATTTGTTTACAAACCTTCGTTCGTGTGTTGTTGGCCAGATGTGGTCGACACACGCGCCAGAGAATTGGTGCGATTATCTTGTTTAACCTACAATAATTCATTTACTGGTTTTTTTTTACTAATATCCTCTCTTTATTATTTCTCGTTGTGCCGATTTCTTTCGTTTCTGATACCTGTATAAGAGATTACTCGTAGTGCGTTCTCACGTGTTTAATATTTTTTAAATTTATTTCAGGTTTGCTTAAAATTTTATTTATTGTATTTTACGTTATATGTTGCGGTAGTTTTTGTGTGCAGTCATGAGTTCTAGCAAGGTGAATAAAAGATAAGTCACCAACGCCAACAGGACATCATTAACCTCACCGAATCGTTGTATTCCCTAATTAGGCGAGGGAAAATGAAACCCTGCAACGTCGCGGAAAGAGCGGCAGAAATGTTGAAACGCTTCATATCCACAGTTCTAAGGTATGTTAAAATATATGCAGTATTAACCATTGCGTTTCAAGTTGTGTGTGCTAAGGTCAATTATGTTGGCCTACGAAATGTGTTTACAAGAACATATAGAAAATTTGTTAATAACTTGATAACATCGTCGAACGTTGTCTACGTGTTTTTTTAACGTTTTATTTGGGTAATTATTAAGTTCAGGGGGCTTTTCTGTAAAAAATAACAATAATTTCACGGAAAATGG
>NQII01001662.1:615529-657176 GCA_002778355.1 Clitarchus hookeri
CTCTTTCCGCGACGTTGCAGTGTTTCATTTCCCCTCGTCTAGTTAGTGAATACAACGATTCGGTGAGATTAATGATGTTCTGTTGGCGTTGGTGACTTCTCTTTTATTCACCTTGCTAAGACTCATGACTGCACACAAAAACTACCGCAACATACAACGTAAAATACAGTAAATAAAATTTTAAGCAAACCTGAAATAAATTTGAAAAATATTAAACACGTTAGAACGCACTATGAGTAATCTCTTATACAGATTTCAAAAGCAAAAGGAATCTGTACCAGAAGGTTAGCACAAATTAAAGTCATACGTTATGAAAATTCAAATAATAAACAGCTGATATTAGTATAAAAAAACCGATAGATGAAATATTAGGTTAAACAAGAATCGCACAAATTCTCTACAGCACGGCCATCCGGGGGCTTATGAGAGATTGGCTTGCCATGTTAATGTTGTTGGATGGACTCCTTGAATGTTGACACATTTCATTGCCAAGTATTGTGTCCATAATATGTAATTAAAGTGAAAGTTTTTCTCCGCCACCCAATCCCCCAGTCAAAAAAAAAAGAGAGAGAGACATACACATAGAGAGAGAAAGAGAGACAGACAGACAGACAGAGAGAGACAGAGAGAGAGAGAGACAGACAGACAGACACAGAGAGAGAGACACACACACACACACACAGACACACACACACGAAACATCTAATTTTTAATACTCACATTTTGGGTTTATATAATGAAATGTTTTTCGCTGGCATCACATATTCTTTTGTGTGAAATTCTCAAGATTAAAAGCTTTACGGTTGTGGAATATCCATTAATAATATATACATTACTTTTATGATGGGTACGTGTATGTACGAACACATGTACACACGCACAGTGGAATGTAAACATTGCCATGTGACTGCCACATGGCAATGTTTGTTTACCCTTTGGCAGAAGGATACGAAATGGGCTTGAAAGTAGATCTTTAGCAGGGCTTCAAGAAAGTCTCTTCCAGTCATGAACCGACTATACAAGTATCGGCTCTATGAGTTCTCGAAAGTCGTAAAGTGATTCAAAATGAGTTTCAACGTTCTGAGAATAGCTGAATTCTACGAAGTCATTTCAGGGACTGAAATCATTTATTCGTATTTAATTTCAAGAGTTGAAAGTAAATAATGCTATAGGTCATACCGAGCCATCCAAGGACAAAGTTCTCAAGCTAGTTTTATGGCGACACAATATTTCTCTATTGTTCCTTTCAGTTTGCTTGTGGCTTTATCGTACAGCAAAGCCACCGCTGCTCCAATATTATCAAACGTACGTGAAGGGAAAAGGAAGAGAAAGAATAATTACTAGCATAAGAAACTTGTCCCGCCACACGATAACGCCACGGGAAAATGGAAGCTATTATAGTGCTACCTCGTGTCGGACAAGGGAAACATCAACACATACACAGATAATCTTTCTTGCGGCTTCATATATTTATTTAGCATACTTAATTTTCGAATCATAAAGTGTATATTGATGCTTGCGTGTAAAGAGCATAATAGTGGTTTATATAAATGGGAATAATACCAGTTACTCAACAGAAAAATAAAGGCTAGAAACAATATATAAGCTTGCTGACAGTAATGAAGAATTCGTGAGTACTCGTGCCACATCCAACCATATACGTTATAGTCTCGCAGTTGGCTGGAAAATGGACCCACGATCTACACTATAACGTCCGTTCCGCCCGACTGCAGCCGTACGGGAAACATGCATTGACGGGTTTCGCACCTCGGGAAGGTACGGTCGATGAAGGTATGATCTACAACTCTTCAATAATACATATTCCCCCTTCCCTCTTTTTCCTTTAATATGTGCTCGTGAGAACTGCGTTCCCAGGCCAGCAGGCAATATTCGCGACCCTTTAACCTGTCACGTCTATCGCTCTCGTTTGAATACCAATCCCTTCGTGATCTGACCTGGCCTGCCACGCGATTACTTCCTCGAACAATTCGACAGCTACCCTCTTTCACCCTCTTTCCTCTTCCAGGCCTTCAAACGTCCCTGCAAAGGCCCGCGACGGAGGTATTATCGCCGACGGAGCCACAGGTAGGCCGCGGTTCGCGAGGTCCTGTGTTTGCCGAGAGCCCGGATGCAGATCAACCTCTTCACGCTCCCCTCTCTCCCTCCGACGAGATGTGGTGAGCCGTCTGCAAATGTTCGCATGTGCAACTGTTCACTATTGTCCCCTGTTTAAAACGCGACAAGTACCGCGCAACGGTCGCTCAACGTCTCGGGAGGCTGACGTCCCTTCTGAATCGTGAGCAACTCAGTGCAACAATCTGACATTTTGACACCACTAGTCGCGTTCTCCGTTACCCTGCACACAGCTGGCTGTTAACATCCACTATAATGTGTGCATGGCTGACGTGTTCGTCTCGTTATTGTCTGTTGTCTGTCTGTGAACATGTCCCCACACTTCACAGGGCCAATGAGCTTCCTAGAACTCCGGTACTGAACGTTACGATTCCCTTAGGAACAGTTTACTGTTTTAAAAAGTACCAAGGGAAAGGGGAATGGAGGCACTTTTTTAATCATAAACATAGAGAGATAATAATGTGTTTTGGCAACNAAAAAAACATTTCTTTTCGAACAAATTTTATATATATATATATATATATATATATATATAATATATATAATATATCTGGGACTGTTGTGTGAAACAGTTTTGTACGGCGGTATTATTTTCTGATAAACGACAGTTTTACTCTGTAGAAATAGTGGGAAAATTACCGGGCAATTTGAAGGTAATATTCGCAAACTAGTTTGGGAAACATATTTTTCTTTACGTGTAAGGAAATATTACCATTCTCTGGAGTAAAATTTACTTACATGGCAATGGAAACTCCCATACATGGATGGGAAAAATACCTGTCGACGTGTGCATCTCCTCAGCATTGTCTCAACAGCTGGACGGGAGGAAGGGAGAAAGAAACAAAATGAAGCACCATGTTGGACAGCTTGTAGGATGTATATTCACTAGGGCAGGCATACAACTATAAGCAATGAAGTAATGAAATCTGTAAAATACAATTATCAAATAGTTACAAATGAAAATTTTGCATAAAAAAGGAAATACGAAATTCGTAAGAGACTGTGGAAAACGGATAACTTTTTGTTCCCGTGTTAAAATCTGTTTATACATTTTTATATTTACCCGCTTCATTTTTAAGTCAAGGGAATTATTAAAACACTTGCAAATGTTTTAACTTCAGATCACTAATAAAACCACTAAATAAATTATACACAAACTTTGCTTTATAGAGCACAATAATAACACAGCAATCTGTTACACAAAATAATTATTATGACGAGTACCAGGAATAAATAATTTGTCAAGTTGCTCATAGAATGGTGGGAAGGTTCAAGCTAATAAAAAGAATCATGCTTAAGCAAAATTTGCGTTATTTTATTTCAAAATTTTGCAGGTAACTTAAATTAACAAATATAAATTTTTCGTGGTGAATTCTTCACAACGCTAATAATCACTATCACAGCTATGTTTTCGCTGTGGTGTAAGCTCTGCCCTCATAGCTCAGGGGCAGAGTGGCCGACTTGTAGTTGGACGGTCGGGGGTTGGCGCCTCGGTCCCTCCTCGGCACATTTTCAGTTCGCATGTCGCGCTCATGTGCACTGTGAATTTGTCATCAGGCCGGTCAAACTTGAGCTCGTCAAACGTCAACAACACACATTGTCACAATGTCACACACGCTCTGTCCAACGGCAAATGTATCGGTCAATATGTCACGTCAATAAAATCCACTTAAAAATAGTAATGGATGGCGCACCGGCCTCCCTATATAATGTAGTGCTGTTAACGCCCAATAGCCAGAAAGTGTCAAGGATTTTAAAATTGTGGTTTCGTTTACAATTCGTCTGAGGACGTAGGTAATAATGAAATGAACAAACAGCACTGATACTCCTAAACGTTTTCAATTTAATTCTCTTATACAGTATAGTAAATATTCCCTTACTTGTATGAGATTTCCCACATTTTTGTCGGGTACAGTACTTTACTTATTATGTAAATTTACTCTACATTAAAGAGGTATTTTTGCCATACTTTTAAGGGTAATTTGCTTCCCTTACATGTAAGGGAATTTTACCTCTTTTTTTTCAGTGCTCATAAGACCCGCCAGTCAAAACTCGCAGTTTTGAGACCAAAATAGTGGCTGTTTTTACATTCGTGAAAAGGATTCCTTTATGCCGTAATGTGTCCGCGAACGATAAATATAATTTGTAGCCAAGACGGTCGGTGTATATTGTTTTAATATCCTATTTTAACATCTACTCATTTCATTGACTAAATAAGGCCATGCTAACATTTGACGTAATGCCATATACTTAATTTTGATAGTAAATTCGTGACAAACTTTATTAGTATTCATTCGTGTGTTTACACCATAAATAGAAGAATATTATTTATATACATATAAAATATAGTGCACATAAAATTTGTATTCCTGAAGTTAACATTATGGCCTTACTAGCGAACCGGCCCGGCTTCGCCCGGGTACAATTTAGTTTTACAGTGATCTACTAATAAATAAATTAGGAATAGACAATTCATTTATATGAAAATATAATTATAAAATTATACTATGTTGCCCTAGGTTTTTAACCGATTACGGCAACCCAAAAGGAAGAAAATATTTTTTACCTGATAGCCAAGAAGTAGGGTATTGTTTTTGGAGTAATGTATATCTGTGCAAGTATCGCGTAGTTACTACATTTTCGCTTTCCAGCGTCGATGTATGAAAATCAAAACGTGAGTTTCATCAAGTACCTAGGTACTAATCTTTGCGTTTGGCTGAGGGATCTAATTGATCACCAAAGTTAAGCAACTTTCCCAGCCGCACACATTCAGATGGGTGGCCGTTTAGTGTCATAACATCTAAGCGCCTCCGGGCTTCGGAGGGCACGTTAAATATTCGGTCCTGGTTGTTATCGATTTATAGCAGTCATTAAGCCATTTCAGAGGTCCTTGGGCGGCCTGATAAACTCTGACACCAAAGGAAAAAAATAATTCGTCCACGTTCCCAGCCGTTGCGGAATAAGGTTTTGTTGTTATTACACAGGACCTGTACAATTTACCGGGATAAAAGTATCTTATGTCCTATTCCAGGACCTAAATTACCTACGTACCAAATTTCATCACAATCCGATCAGCCGTTATGCAGCTGAGTGGTAACAAACATACACACACAATAACTCACATTTATAACGTTAGTAAGATTAGGAACCTTGGTATCTTTAATATTGTATTAACGTGTATAATGCATAACTGAAGCCAGAAAAACAAGCCATTTTTGTATATAAATTAATGAATATTTTCAATAAAATATTATGCACTTCTTTTGTAGCACACTGGACGTGTTATCACAACAATTTCCCGTTGTGCTAAATCTACTGACAATGTTTGATGCAGTTATATATCTGGCCGAGAACTTGTTAAGAATGAGGCCAAATGTAGCTCTTGTCAGTTCGAAATGATGTTTTCTGCCGTATGTCAAAAGTAGTTCAACATCCCAGCAACCTTCAAAAGACTTGGATGTGGATTTGTCGAGCGGTTGAAGATCGTGCATTCTGTTTCTAAATTGGCAGTAAAGTATGGTTCCGTACTTGTTGGCTGCACGCACAATACTCGCATCATGGTGCGTTGAGACTCCGTTAAAGTAAAATATAACTTTTTCCGTCCACTTTTTACAGAGAAAATTATTGGAGAGAACAAACAAAAAGAACAGTCACATTATAAAGCACTCTCTTTCCTGGAACACATTATTTGTTTACCACCAAGAAAACATTGTTTATAATATAATATATATTATACAAACCACTGCACAAATTAGCTTGACACGAACATAATTTTTGTTTGCTCTATATAGTAATGACTATGATAACCTTGCATTCTCGTTTAAACAATAGTTCAGCAGACGTCTTTGTGGTAATGTCAGTTACACTGTAAATAAAATTTGTGTTCTGAAAAACAACCGTAGTTAGTAAACAAGAGAGAAGTAAGAAATCTTTCAAAATTATGTTCAGTAAAATCAAATTTGACAATAGGATGTTTCCGTGGATCGAGGAATAATATATTTTTTTTTTTTCGAATATTTTCTTGTGAAATTATTTACCAATTTTCTAGTTTTAAATACATTAATAGTGTATACTTGCAACTGTTATATTATTTATTTTCTTGTGAATGGGAATTCCGACTATTATTACTTATATTCATCACGAAAGACTGAGCAAAATAAACAATTTTATGATTGCTAATGTTCAACATGCGTGGTCTAATTAAAAAGAAAACGCGTGTGTAGTTTGCAAGAATTTCTGAAGTCTAGAATGATTAAAACAGAAACTGTTCATCCCAATGCAGAAGTCAGGAAATGCCACTTACATGCTTGGTATTGAAAGTTTTAACGTTAACTAGATATGTTTGGAGAGTTTAGGCATAACGGAACACTGCGCCGGAGACAAAGCCGACCGGCCACCATCTTGGATCCGAGTAACATTGACCTCACACCCATGACATTGACTCCATGCCCATTAACAATTCGCTATGAACCCTTTCACGAATATGCCTTTATTTTACAAGATATGCACCAGGTCGTCAACCTTGACTCTAGGCTTGCGAGGATCCCTCCTCTTCAAAATAGTGTACACAGTTTCAAGTAAGGAGTTGTCTTTTACATTTTTGTGCTGCGTGTGTGTTATCGAGCGCACCGTAGAATTATATTCGCGTACGAGTTTCGGGAGTATTTCCAACCACTTGTATTTGTCATTCCAAGCCAAATGCCTCAACATCTTGGCCTTCAGAGTCGTGTTAAACCTCTCGACGATAGATGCTATGAGATCACTGTATGTGGAATAAGGTTTTATGTCATGTTTCTTCATCGGGACATTGAACTTCACATTGTAGAATTCCATGCCCTGGTCGGTTTTCTTACTCAAGTTCTTCGAAAATTGAAATTATTTCTGTGTTGTAGGAGGAATTTCCAACCCTTTGAGAAGCGACCAGCAGTTACAGCATACCGATCAGCTCGATCGGGACGTCCCAGAGTGTGTTATCGGTGTTCTTGTCGTCTATCTTCTTCAAACATTTGCCAGTTTTCTGTGCTAATCTGCTGAATAATTATGCGAGAATGTCAGTTTTTTGTGATCCTCGTCTTTATAAACACCGGTCTCGATATCATTACCTTCGTAAAGTGTATGCATGAGTTTGATGAAGGTCTTGTATTCCAGCAGGTCGGAACTATAAACTACCTGGGTTTCCTGGGAAATAAAAGTTCGTAAAACCCGTGGGTTCCATGTGTCTTGTAATCGCCGACTTGAATCATCCTACTTGGTAGAAACTTTATTTCATTTGCACCAAGGAACCATTTATCACATATATAAACCTTATGTCGTATAACTATTACGAGAAGTGTACGATCGTAGGTACCGGCGAACCAGAGCACTGGGTTCGAGGGCTCTCTTCTGTATCTTTTACTTGTGTAGCGAATTCGCATCCAATCCATTGCCTCGACCCATGCGCACTTCGTCGTTATGTTTCTGCTACTTCGCAAGCTCAGCAGTATCGTCGGTTTCGGTCTTCACGACTATGGGTTCTCCAACGACCTCTCTGATTACATCGGAATTGCGAGTAATGGGTTTTAAGATTCTTCATTTATAAGGTCGCGCGAAAGTCTGATTATCTTGGCGAGCAAATACTTTGAGCGAATAGACTGAATCACTTAATGCAGGTCGATAGCAATGTCTGACATCACACTGAATAAAAGTGATACAAATGTCCTCTTTCATAGGTTTAGTCGCAGGTTTCCGACAAAAGACTTTTGATCCTGTCCAAGCATTCGCTGCATACGTCCAATATATCACTGTTGTGTTTCTCAACATCCGTTTTGGTTTCTAGCTGGGAAAATAAGGCACTGAATGTACGTATCCTGTTTCCTTGCAGGTTTTTCAGTTTTTCTTCATTTTGCGCAGATGACGCATTCAATCTGTTAGTAACTTCATTGATGTTGGACACTCAATACATGTTTGTCCATCGCCATTATTTCGCGAACAATCTTGGTCTTAATATGCTCCATCTTCACTCCAAACTCGAACAGGTAGTTCCAAAAGAAAGCATTTTGTTCGGACAAAATAATACGCAATTCCAAGATAATGCAATTACCAGTTTCGAGGATGAAATGTTTAGTTGCAGAATCCTCGGATTGTTCGGGTTTGGCAACATTTCGAATTATTCTTCTATGAGTATTGCAGGTTCCACCATTTCATTATATGAGACAACCTCCGTCTTCGCCTTTGCCAAGATAAAGATTGAGGCTACTTTGCCCGAATTCCGATATTCTGTAACTCATGCTCGATGGTTTACGACGAACTGGTCAAACTGCCATGGGTACTGTCCATCAAATTTTAGAGGTCAGTATTTTTATGATCTCCAAAAATCCGTACTTGTATTTCCAACACAACGAACACCGTGTCTTGAAATCCGGTAACATGTCTGTATGGACATGATCATCATAAAAATGCCACAAACTCAAATCGTCCATGAGAAACAACACTATCGCGTTTGCATTGTCACGAAGCAGCAGTTTAAGTAAGTGCGAATGTGTTTTTGTGAGGTACATACAGTTCAAATTCGCATGCTTCCCCATGCTAAAGTACTCCTTAATAAACTTATGTATCTCGCACTTGATGTCGAAGAAGAATACTGATTTTGCAATGCTTCTTTCGGAGGCGCCGCAGCTTTATTGTCGCTGCATGAGAAATAACCGATGCCATCTAAAGCCTGCAGTATGCATGCCAGTCGCTGGTATTTTGGTTGACGGAGGGATTCAGAATAAACATACCTATTCTCAAACAAACCAAAAACCATTCGTTTCTTCCAGCAGTCTCACAAGGAACACATTTTGTTGCGATGTGATGGTCCCACGATGGGTACTTGGCGAAAACTCACTGTGACGAGAATCTTATGAGGTTTCTGCATCTCCCTTGCTAACTTTTACAGAAACACAGACCCACTGTTTTTACGATCTCCTTGATACTAAAAATAAAAGTATAAAAGGGACATATTTGTACAATAATATTTCAGATTATCACGTTGCCTAGAAGAGAAAATGATTATTTGGGATAATGTGTCGTCAATATACTGATAGAAACACTGCAATTCGAGTTGCACATTCCCGGGTACAGGTTTTGTGAACCAGCAATAAATATTGGAAAACATTTAGTGCATTGACACACTGGTATAAATTCCCTGAATGACTTGTGCAAGTAACACATCACCTATTCCAAGCACGAGGACCTCGAATCCAGGCATTTGGCAGACAAGATACTTGCACAGAAGGCCGAAGAGATAAGATAATAGTCAGATGCCCGATTAGATAAGAAAACTGCCAGAACCAGGCTCGCCGAGAAAATTGCATGCTAAGATGTTTCGAACATTATAAATGCCAAGGTGAATATGGGAATGGGTGAAACGAACAATAGAAAGCCCACAATTAAAAATAGAAATGGGCATAACGAGCAAGAGTAAGGCACAATTTGAATTGGGAATTGGTGCAATGAGCAAGAGGAAGAAACATGTTAAACTAATGAAGAGGGGGAAAACATGCAGGACAAAGAAAATATATACTGGTTGATTTTCACCAATGTTTCTGCTACTCTCACACCCCTTGGAATCTAAACGGAGCCACAAACGATATGGTACAAGCCATCAACACAGCATCGAACGAACAGAAGCAGTTGTCTAAGGTCCTAAGGCACAATGCAAACACGGAAGATATTGCCACGAGAAAAATACTGTATCCAGTATGAGGTGGAAGTGTGAAAATTGAAGCATCAGGAAGATGCAGACATGAATTCACTGCTTAAAAGACCATCGACGTCTGTTACAGCGAGAACTATGGTCATCCACCTCTGCTGAACCCTTCTAATGTTATTCCCAACAAATATTTCAAGTGGTCAGTGTAGGCTGAATTTGTTAACTCATCGCATTCACAGCACGTGGACAAGATATATGTTGAGGCGGAACAAATGTTTGATTTTAACGGACTGGATTTTCCCACTACTTTAAAGAAAATTAGGGTTGACAACAACAACCCTAGTATGTCAGTAAATGTGTACTCACTGAATGCTAGGGGAAACGTCGTACCAACATTGATGACTAAGAGTGATAAACCTGAACTTATCGATTTTGTGGTATTAAAGGACCAAACGAAGAATATTTCGCATGTTGTTACATAAAAAACTTTTCACTGCTGGTTAACTCGCAGATAACTTCGCATGGGTACAATGATAATTTTGGCAAACAGTGTTTTATGTATTTTGCCGATTATCCACGGAAATCAGGATTCACAGGAGAACAGTTTCTGACAATAGACAAAAATGTGTAAAAGATACATTTTCAAAGTGCACAGGCATTTTTTAATTTGCATCTTCTCATGTTGTAATTTAAAGGATAACGTTTAAAAAAAATTGTTGTTTTATTTTTCTAATCACATTGTCGAAAAATATACCCACATTATATATAAATATATCCTTAACAATAAATTTTCAATTAAATAATCTTATGCATTGAAAATAAAAATTAAATATGCCTATTTCCGTACTTTCTGGGTATGGATCTTGTCACCATTCAGTAAAGGTGGATATCTTTCTTGCCGACAGGAAATGAGCATGCTCTCTGGTGGCCGATGCTGGAAACATGAATTATCAATGCGCTCTAGATGGCAATACTGAAAACATGATTTATCAGCACTCTATAGTGGCCAAGTGTCTAAAAACAATGGACAGTAGATATGATACAGTGAAGGGCTGGAGTGGTGTCAACCTGCATTTCCAACATTATTCAAAATCTTCTAAAAGTTTTAATAATTAGATTTTTTTTTTTACTCTTTGGAACTCTTTAAATTGTCTGGAAATATTTTTAACGTTTTTCATAATATTTTGGAATATTTAGGTTTAATGACTTCCAAGGTCACCAGCAAGAGGTCAAGGTCATTTGCGTGAGGTCATGGTCAAGGTCACCGAGATTCAATTTGGCTGTCTGGTGACGTCACAACATGGTGACCGGCCGGCTTCGTTATGCGCGAACTCTCAAAACCAATCTAATACTCTGTAACGATGTAACAATTATTTCAGATACTGTAAGTGTGCCACCCTCGGAACATGCCCAAGAAGACAGTTAGCGTGTGTGTGGATCTGATTGTATAGTAGCGAAAATCTTATCACAATGTCGAGACAATTACCTCGTCCATAACCAATGCCGAACTACATAGGCAGGAAAGCTATTTTGTTATATATGTGTGAATATTCATAAATTCGTTTTTAAGAATTGCAAGCTAAAAAACCATGCATATTTCGCTAATTTATGACATGGGTGGCAAAACAACAAAGTAGTTTATTCTTGGGTTCTCCACATTGATTCTGGGCCCATAAAAACAACAGGCGCAAATATCTCACAGATATTTGCGCCTGTTGTTTTTATGGGCCCATAATCAATGTGAAGAACCCAAGAATAAACTACTTTGTTGTTTTGCCACCCATGTCACAAATTAGCGAAATATGCATATATATATATATATATATATATATAAAATTAATTTTGATTTTCTAAATTACGTGAATATAAGTTAGGAATTTGGTATCATACAAATTTTGTCTCATTTTAAATTACCAAAATCGTGCCAAATTTCCAACTGTATACTGACACCATACCGAAATTAAAATCTCATTCCATATGTAGGGTACCTCGATTTATACAACTTTGCGAATACAAAGCAGTTACCACTTACAAATATATGAAAGAACTGCATGATTACAAAATTACATTACAAGATACAAGGTTGCCTTTTGTTTTTATTTAGCAATAATTTGTTCCCTTGATTTTGCAGTATTTTGTCCTACCGTCATTATATTTATAATCATTGACTTAAATGCATCACTTTCAATTCTAAACGAAAACGAAGAATAGCTATTGGACGGACCATCCTTTTTGGCATTTTATCTGCATGAAGGCAGCATGTTGCCAGGCAAGCCGTGACCAGGGAACCACTACACCTAATAAATATACAAAGATAAATAATTTTTAGCAAAGATATTTTTACATTCTGACAGGGGAAAGCTGTTTAAATGAATAACACTCACTTTACGGGGTAAACTGAGAAGAATTTATCATAAAACGACGGTCAAAATAGTGTATTTTTGAAGAAATTCTCTCTATGCTTGATGAAGAGGAAATGACAAACATGGTCGCTTTGCTAAATAAATAGTGAACCGATTCGACATCAGAATGATACGCGACAGGTAGTTGTGTTTCGAGAGTATCAACAAGGATTAGTACAAAATACATTATAAATCATTCAAAATTAATGCAATATTATCAAAAAATTTATAATTTGATACTATGTAAAATTTTTAAGTATTGCAAACATTGCAAGTTTGTGGTCGCACAATCGTTCCTCAAGCTTGAGAATGAGTTAAAAACTTAGTTAGTTATAGTGAAAAAATTAAATTCCCGTGCCTTTCCTCCATTGTCACTTTAATCACAAAAATCGGATTACATTATTAGATACAACAATTAAGTGAAATTTGTTAAGTAAAATAATTCCTTTGCCAAAAATGAAATAACAATTTTTAACTGCTCAAATAAGAGGCGGTCCCAAACAAGAATAATCACTACTGGTGCTATAGTACTACACAAAAAACTGGCATACAAAAAAAAAACACTGAGACAAGACCTTTGCAAAAATATCCGCGGTGCCACATTATCTATAACTTAAATTCCAATAGAAAATTTTTTTTTGTGTGTTTACAGTGGTTGTACATTATTTGCTAGGACTTAAACTGTTCCCTTTATCTATGATGTGAAATGATAAAAATAGCAGTGAAATAATTGACTACAAGATTTTTTTATCCAGTAGGTACACTTTGTGTAGGGCTACAGTAATTACAATAAATTGTGTCTGCAATTTGTTTATCATATGTGAGTTACATTCATATTACTACCCACATCTGTTTAAAATATTCCAAAAAACGTCAATTGATATTTTTATTAAAGGAAAAACTTAAAAATATGAATGCTATTTTGCTACATTAATAATATTATGACGTGACATTTTCACAAAATTAAGATACAACCTTTTATCTAAACTTATCTAATCCTAATAACTGGCAGTCAGAAAATTGGATCATTAAGTAATGCACTCATATAGAACTATGCACCATTGAAACAAACTGACAGGAATTATAATTGAAGGTTTTACCTGTATTTAGAGTTAATTTTACAGCTTGAATACACATAATTTAACTTTATTTCTGATACAGATGATAATAATTTTTTGTATATTTAGTTAACTTATCCTAGTTTTAGTGAAACTGCTATACTACTATCAGAGTCCTGGGAATGCGTCCTCGTTGCAGCTTTGCTTTTAGTGTAATGAAAATTAATTTTCTAGGGTTATTGTCATGGCACAAAAATATGAACTTAACATCAACATAACTTAATAGTCACGTAATATTATCATTCATTATATTAACAATGCTAAATTGCTGGTAGGAGGGGAACAATTTATTCGGCTTTTACTATTTTCGACGACGGCGTAAGGAAGTTTTCGGGAGCTGCGACGTTGTCGGTTAGAGATGTACTCCCCGAGCAGCCAGGGCTGAGATCCTCTCCCAGCATCCGCGGGATGCGGGTCTCTGGACCGCGGACTCTCCTTCAATAGGGGCCCGCACCGGGGAGAAAGAAAAGAGGTCCTTTGAATGCATAATAGATCGTCACACCTTTGGGGTCTCGCCCTCCCTTCCGCCACTCGCCATGAAAGGGTTGACAAGGGTCGTTACGTCAAATGGCAGACGAGAGCAGCGGAACATGGCGAGGACCCTACAAGGACGCAGTCATGCATTTTTTTTATTATATTAGTATAATTTTTTTCTCTAGCAGTTAAATTGTATGACGTGTCATTTTTTATGATGCTCCGTTCCCCCCTTCCCCTTCCCAAACCCAGACCAAACGTGCGACGGGTGTATTTTTTGGTATTATTGGTGTCGGCGTCTGACAATGGCGGTGACGGAAGGCGACAGTAACGGACACTATAGGGAAGTCGAGGACGGAACGCCAGTTAGGGGTAAGTCGGGCGTGTAGGGGGTGGCTCGAGGGTGAGTGGAAGAAGTGCCGGCTGCACCTGCGCGCTCTTCATCCCGTGATTAATTAACACCTCGCTGGGCTCATTAATAACTACACTTGACTGGCGCTTCTTGCGCCGTGCCCGTCAACCCAGCTGCTCCCAAGCCGCGTGCGATCCTCGGATATTATTTGTTCTTATTTGGGAAATAACAGTTTATTAAACATCCCAAGGGGACCGTATCGAAGGATGGGAATAACATATTATACAGACTAAGGGACAAAACTCGCCGGGAAAAACCGTTCTCCAGGTACTTTACAAATTCTAAACAAATCACCAGGAAACAGCATCGGTCAGCTGATTCCATTTCAATAAGCTAAGCACCGAATATTAAAGACACCAAAGAAGATATGAAGGCGTGTGAGATTTTCTTGGCGTATCCGGAGATTGACTTCTGGTCCAATACTGTGTGGTCACGTTAAGTGCTTCCACAAGGCATGTGGCGCTATCATGCGGTGAGATATATACTAGTAACTTGGTTAGCTATCGCCATGTCCCCTGGCGTACATAGAGATCATATGTGAAGTGATTACGCATTTACTTATGACGAGCAAGGCCAGTATATCCAGAAACGCAGAGATACTCTTTCATTGCTTCGTTCCTTCTATATAATTCTTTATATTGAGTATTTTGAGGGACCCGCCTGCTTGAGGATATTTGTTTCTATCTAAGCCCACAAAAATATTATAAACTTTATTTCAGTTGATGCATATATGCATATATGCTAATCATGACCGTAGAACACTAGGTGAGGAAGTGAGACTGTTCATATTGAGGAACTACAGTAGGTTTTTTTTCTGAGAGAGAGTATCGAAACGCAGCAAAAATACATTTTAAAACATTCAAAATTAACGCAAAGTTATTTTAGCAAGTCCTTCACAGTGATTGTTGGGACGAAACACCAAATCGGATTAATTATTTACAATGCAGAATGTTAATCAGCTGTGTTGCCACAATATAAAAAAAAAACACCACAAAATCGAGGGAGTAAAAGGTGAGGCATTGGCATGCAAGTAAACTGCATCAACCCCTCCGCGTGCGAGCATTGAACGTATGACTGCAGTGGTTGTTGCGTACCTTGTAACTAGGACGCTATGAGTTCTGTCTTTGGGAAGCTGGATATAGGCGAAGAGAGACAGGAACATGCGCAGACCCCAGTGTCAGGGGTCCGTCACATGACTGGCACTCCAGGAAGTGCAGGGCATTAGTCACACAGTAACTCGTCGTTCTACGGGACCGGTTCG
Organism: Clitarchus hookeri; assembly: GCA_002778355.1. Lineage (NCBI taxonomy): Eukaryota > Metazoa > Arthropoda > Insecta > Phasmatodea > Phasmatidae > Clitarchus > Clitarchus hookeri. Next base: position 631,002 of record NQII01001662.1, read on the forward strand.
GCACGATTGTTTGGCAGTTCGAGTTACTCGGTACGATTTATATCCATGGCATTTACTTCAGGATGTAAGCCGTGTCAGTTTGGTACACCATGGCGGGGCATGGGCATAGAAGCCGTGGGGGGCGTGCGGTTCCGAAACCCCAAGTTTCCTCGCTGGAGTTACGTGAACCCGTCGATCCCTTAATCATACTTATATACCTACTGAAATTCCTTGTTTACTGTAAATTTCCGACAATTTCTTAAAGTTGCAGATGCGTTCATTTTAAGCATTTACTTCATTATCGAACATATTTTATGGCATCCATTCCGAATGAGGCGAGCGAACATCATAAGACATTGTAGACTATGAATACACTACCGTGGAAAGCTAAATAAATTTCCTGCTTAACACGATCACAAGAATAGATGGTAGCTATACGAATATACAACGCCCACGTTTATTATTTTTAATTAACAGTAATGTCCCTTAAATTAGATTTAGCAAGAACCGTTGCAATTTTTGGCTATATTTCTAGGTTCTCTTAAAAAAAAAAAATAATGTGAGTAAACTAGTTAACTAAAATATTTTTTTTTGTTTACTTTATAAATTGCAACTCAATAATAACAGCGTTTTAAAGTGTTTATCACATACGATCAGTGGCAAGAAATTATTTAAAAAATGTTAGGCTAACTATAGGTTGGAGGTAAAAGTGATCTAGCATGAACAATATTCAGAAATAAATAACGTTACCTATATTGTTTCATAATAAACAATTGAACAAATCTGAAATGAAAGATCGATGGGCAAGGCGTCCTTCAGTCTTTATTGGGATTGGGCATAAAAAACCGAGGAGGTAAGATAAAAAAAGGAATATTTTAAAGATGAAAACCACTCGAAAAAAAAAAATCCTTTCTACACATTCTCTGCGGAGACATTCACAAGAGATCTTATATAATGTTGCAACTTATCTCAGTGAACAAAAAACAGTCGCATAAATCGATTTACAACGTTGTTCAAGTAATTAGTTCCGCAACAGGAGTTTCAGAATCAACGATCAAACGCGAATTTTGGCAGATGGTATAGTAGACAGCTAAACCAGTTTAACTTTTCGACAACTAAAGGTAAAAAAACAGAGAAGAAAAATTATGGAAGTAGACGATTTGATATGTGGTGTTGCGCGGAGAAAAATACACGAGTTTTAGACGGTGAAAAAATCTCTGTACGTTGTTCCAAAGTTTCACGTTATTCCAAATTTTTATGAGCGGCAATAATATGTTTTGTCTTGTTTAAAAAGCTTTTTTTTTTTGGTTCCAGGCTTACGATTTTATTGGGTTCATAAGCCCTAAAGTACCACCCCAGCACTTGTACTTTTATTAGCTTCCCCGTAGATTTGGCTCGAACCATCGCCGATTAGTTACATACCCTTGCAGATACTCGTCTTGAAGACACTTATATACCAAATTTTGACACAAAAAGCGAACTAAGATATTAACATTTTACTTCACATGTTCAGTCTTCTGTTACCATTATAAGTATAGGAAAACCCGTATTTGATATGCTGGTTTCTATTGAAAACGTTAAAATATTTCTAAATGTAGGTGGACACACGCGATGAACGCATCGTGAAATAAAATATCCGAGTGGCATTTTTACTCGTGTGCGCATTCGGGCGGGAGAAACTGTTTTCCACCCCTCCTGCCTTGCCGAGGTAGGGGAAGGCAGTCGCTGCGCTGAACGAAGACGTATCTTTAGTTTCTTGTCCCGCTATAGGAGTACGTAATGATATGTTAGAATACAGGACGACAGTTTTGTTGTTTTTAGAGTAGTATGTTTTAGCCTACTCTCAGAAGGAAAGATAGGCTTATGCAATCATCTGAATGTCTGTCTGGAATGTATTTCCCCCACCCCTTTATTAGTTTTAAACCCGACAACTGGATTTCGCCAAACTACGTCCACATATAGTATTTAGTGATGAGATCTGATTTTTATAGTTTTCTATCACGCTCGGTATATATTTTCAGAATGGTGGCAATTAAAAAAGTTAGGGCACAATGTTATCTCAGTATATATTCAAACGATTTCAACCAAATTTGGTACGTTGATATTGCCTGATATAAGCATTAAAATTAGAAAGCGATAATGCTACTAGTCCACCTTTTAGAAGGTAGTGCAAATGGAAAAAAAAAAAAAGCATTTCTATTATATCACGAAGAATTTAACCGATTTAAACCAAATATGGTGTAAGCATTAAAATTAAAAACAGATGATTTAGGCCTAATTAATCCGCGAGTTTGAAAAATAGTGCAAATTTAAAAAATGTAGCTCTTACGATATATCTCAGGAACCATTGAACCGATTTAAACCAAATAAGGTTTGTTGACAGTGCATGATATAAGCATTGAAATTAGAAAGCGTTCGTGATGATAATCAGTAATTTTCGAAGAAAGTGCAGTATGAAAAATAAAACTTTTATTTTGTATCTTGGGAAATACACAATCAATTACTGCCGAATTAGGCATATATGTAATACAATTTTAGGCCATGTTGTTATGCACAATTGAAATGGACAAAGCTTTTATTTTCAAAATGACCGCAACATAAACGTTTCAGGGTTGGTTTCAAAATTAACCATACAGTTTATCTGATTTCGACCAAACTTGTTATACTGAAAGTATCTCTTACAATCATACGGCGCAGTATTTCCTTTACAAAAATCAAATATTTCTGTACAGAGTCTATTTTATCTGTCATTTTGTAAGATAATGTCACGTGAATAGATGAAGTTTGGTCTTATCTCTGGAAACATTTAACCGATTCTTACCAAATTTGGAAAGCAAGCAGCACTACAGTAGTTATATAATTTGACATGTTTTAAGAAAGTCAGACTGTTATTTTACAGATAACGACCATATAAACATGTTAGTATAATATGCTATGTCTACAAAACTGTAAGCATAAAAGAATCTAATATCTTAACTCATTTGTCGCCATTTTGAATTATAGCACAACATGGAAAATTAAACTTTTGTGCCGTATCTTGGGAGTAATTAGCTAATACACACCAAATTCAGACAAGTTCTTTCGCAAAACATCAAAATTTATATGACTAAAGGAGGTAGTTGCATATTTTGAAAATAACAGATACGTAAAAATTTTGTTTTATGTGTCACATGTACCAAACAATTTCAGCTGACTTTGATATGTAGCAGTAACTACGACAAACGTATAACGTGTCAATGCATGACCGTTTTGTTCTTTAGTAATAAAGATAACACCACATGAGGAAATTTACCTTTTTATTCATATATGGGACCAATCAGCCGATTATCACCGAGTTTTGCACACGAATAATACTACAGTAAGCCATGTGTTAAGTTTATATTGCATTATTTACAGTACATATAAATCACTTGTATAAGTTTGTTATATTTATTTAGCAATTTAAACCATTTTCAGTCAAACTTTGTATGCTGAGAGTATCCATTAAAAGCATCAAATATGCACATAGAAATCATCTTTTGCCACCTTTTTGTAAGATAGTGCCGGGTGATAAACTTCAACATTTATGCAATGTTTCGGGAACTAACCATCCAATTCCCACAAATTTTTCACCTAAAAAGTACTACAGTAGGCCATATAAACTGACATAACTTAAGTGGGTCAGGCGTTTGGTTTTTAAAAGGCGCGTAACAAATTATTTAGATAAATATATCATATCATTGAATTAATTCGACAAATTACAACCAAATTTTTATACTGACAAAATCTGCTAGAAGTTTTTGATATGCCTACAGAGAGCCTGTTTCTTGGCCTTTTTGTACGATAGAGCCAAATGATAAACTAAAGCTTTAATGAAATATCTCGGGACCCAGTCAACCTATTTCCACGAAATTATGCATACAAGTAACTCTACGGTAGGCCATAAAAACTTCAATGATTTGAGTGACTCATACACTTGTTTTCAAAATGTCCCTGTAAATATTTGAAGTCGGTGAACCCAGCCTACCAAAACTTTAGACTGATTAATGCCGAAGTCAGTGTTGCGAACACTACCTCCGTAATATAGTTAAATTCACGCCAGCTTACGGTACCAGGCGTTCTGTGTTCGAGTCCCAGGTAAGGCACGTGTGTACTTGTAATTGTCTTGCTAGTACTGCATTTGTTTATGGCTGCATCTGTAATAATATCGCTATCAACGAGACGTGTCTACCCACCTACAATCTAAACTACTAGTAACTTTATAAAAATTCTTTGCATCGAAGTAAAGGAAGTAGGCTCATTAATTTTAACGAAAACATCTTGTAATTAAATAAAAACAACAACGGCAAAAAAATACACAAGCCTGTATACCATAATTTATAGACAGTAGATTTAAATAAAAAGCTTTAATCTATTTTTGTGTATCAAATAATAATCATAAAGAAGAACCATTAAGACATTGATGTAAAAAGAGTTATACATTTCTATATCTGATGATGCTACTTACGTGCCCATAGTTGTACGTACATTTTAATATAGGTATCACTAATAGTTGTATTTTATTTATACAAAGCCGGATTCAAAAGCCTTCCAACAAATGAGATTGTTTTTTACCCATTTTATTTGGTTCGTTTTTATTCATATCCCTAAAATAGTACAATAATAATTATTTTCATCATTTTTTACTCTATTTTGTTTGAGTTTGTTTTCTAATTTCGTTATTTTCTACTCGTTTTTATCGTTCAATTAAATTCGTGTTAAACAACTATTTTATTTATTGTGCTCATTATGCCACTGTGGGGCAAGTCCATCATATTTAATTCGATTCATTAATTCAATTTTTGTTAATTTTTCGTAATTTAAAATGTTTTACACTCAATTTATATTGGTATCCACTCACTAGTGTTAGATTTTACTTGATTTCCATTCTGTTTTTTTTTTTTTACTGAGTTTTGATGTAGGAATAAATCTAAAGTTTTTTCGTTCTTTTTTTATTCTTTCCAAATCAATATCTTTAATTGACTAATTTTCATTATTTACTTATTTAGGTAGTTTTCACTCTAATCAATTATTTTTGACCCATATCTGTAAGAGTTAACATATTTTTGTAATTTTCATACTGCTGAATAGTGTTGTAAATCTACAATATTCGGTATCATTCACCAGGTGAGCAAGTAATGACATGGCTTAAAATTTAATTTTATAGTTTGGAAGGCTACTGACTCCAGCTTAGTACAATAACAACTATTTTTAATGCTAGTACTAAAATATACATACAATTGACTACACGCAAGTAGTTAACCGTAAGTATAGCATATTATTTATAATTATTTACGTGAATGTCAAATTGTCATTCTTTATGATACTGTTTATAAATAAACGACTTTGTCGCGTTTTTGTTCAACCTACTACCTATACATTAATAAACATATGTAAGTTTTGTCTCAGTTGGTTTTACCCTGAATAACTTATGCACTTATTTTTAGTTTTAGGTTTATTTAGCTCACTAAGTTAACCGTGGCATGACCCGCCGTGGTGGGCTAGGTGAGTCACCACTACCTGGCCACCGTTACGTCACCTGGCGGGCAGTATGATTGACAGCTACTTGGACTGGAGTCACAGACCCCCCCTCCCCCAATCATCCTTCTGGAAAAGTCAGCGAGAGAAGATATTGAATAAAACTTCTGGTAATATCCTTCCTCGGCGCAACCTGACATGTAAAGAAGTTCCCGGGCTATGAACAAATACAAAAAAAAAAGAAACCCGCAGTCGGAGAATTAGCAGTTTTTGTGGTAGCCATCTGGCTGAAGTGCGATTATTAGGTGAAGTCTGGTGTAGCGAGGGACATCAGCTGAGAAGACGGACGAAGTCGAAGGGTGCGAGACGACGATGGACGAGAGAGAGAGATTGTGTGTGTGAGTGTGTGTGGACGGACGAGAGAACGTGGCCCCCGACAAGTAGGGTGGTACTGTACATTTATGAGATCAGAACCCCTTAATTTCAAACTGGTGGAATCTGGACTGAATTAACGTGAAAACGAATGAACTTGTGGAACGGATTTTATTGTTATTATCAGAACTGTCAAATATGCACTTATACTATATAAAGTAATTAAATATTTGTTAATGCCCCGTTTATTGGGGCTGACATTAGTTACTTGATCGAATTAAGGCGATAGACGATTATGTAAATATTAGTTGTAAATTGCAAGTGATTACAATTTATTATCAAAAATTAAGTAGCAAATTTTTTCTTTCCAGCGTTTATAGAAAAATATGACATTATTATTAAATATTTTACTTAATCTAGACCTCCATCCCTTACATATCCTGGATAAGCCCACAACTTTGAAAAATTGTAGCACTATGCTGCAAAAAAAAAAACCAAGTCGTCTTTAGTAACGTTTTACATTCTGATTTGGACAAAAGCCCAAAGATTTATTAAAATAAAAAACAATATTAAGTGTAACTATTATCATTCTTAGTAGCGTTGTATAGAATTGCTATTGGTGTTAAGTTTTGAAGTTATAAATACTATAATAAAGAAAAACTGTTCAGATATTTACCCACTTTTTTTTATCGGCCCATAGACGGATGTTGGTACCGCCATAAAGGCAATGCAGCCAAAAAGTTTTAGTTGAAAACACAAAATTACCTCCCGAGTGGCCTGTACGCCAGAAATGAATGGTAGTACGTGGACATACGGTACAGCCATAAAAGTAACTTAACCAAAGAGTTTCGTCAAAAATTCACAATAAACCACCTGCGCAGAATTGGGGCTAATAATGAATTGAAGTAGGCGGATGCATGGCACAGTCATAAAAGTAAAGTTGGCAAAGAGTTCGTTGAGAACAAAAAACACACCCTTACTCCCACCGCTTAGGCCTGTGTGTCAATAATGAATGGAAGGTAGCCCTGCTAAGCCGTTGGTATTTTGGTTGTCGTTCCAGAATCACCGCTTTTTATTTAACAACTAATTTAATGCTTTTTTCGTTTTAATTTACCTATTATATCAACTACTATTTTTTATATATATATACATATATATAAATAATTATTTTACCAGGGGCTTTTATTTGATGCTTATTAAGTCTGAAATTGTTAGATTTAATGTTCGCCAAATGGAATTAGTTACTATATACAGAGATCCTATATTTTTATATATTATTCTGGCACATATTTTTGGACCCCTTCTGTCAAGATATTCCATATGATATCAATACTACTAGGGTTAAAAAAAATTTAGTGCGACATTATGGCTGCTTACGTTCACCATACTGAATATCCTATGTCACCCGCAGTGTCAAGACTAATCAAACTATAACTCATCTGTAAATATCAATCCATCTGTTTGGGTTTTAGAGTATACCTAATGAATATCATCATATACAGACACACGAAGAAAATTACCCTCATTTTGACTTCGTCATAGTCGAGTAATAACAAAGTGAAGTATGAAATGTTTTCAGTTTCTTGAAATGTATGAGAGATTTTAGTGTTGCTTACGGTCACAAGTTGCTCGTAAAAATCGTTGATGTTTGTAAAAATATCACTAAGTCGCCTGAATAGTTTAACTGCCACAGGAACGACAGTTTTCTAGCCACGGCTTGGAAGAACGCTTATAGTCCATATACGGTATCCTCACAATTTTTATTCAAACATATGAAGAATCGCCCCATGTATGATGTGTTTCCTTGTTTCCTAACTATGTAAGAGCCACGATGGTGTAGTGGGCAGACTACTCGCTTCCCACTTGGGGGAACCGGGCTCGATTCCCGGCGGGGTCACTCCCGGACTTTCGCATGTGCAAATCGTGCCGGAAGATACCGCTAGTCGGGATCTCCCACTTCCCCCACCACTTCATTCCGGTGCTGCTCCGTTCTCACCTCACTTCACCCTCATTGGCTCTCAAGACCTCAATGTTAAGTGCCACACAAATATCTTTCACTCACTTACTCGCTCTAATCATGCCATTTCTGTTAAAATAAAAAGTATCTTATTGTTGGTTAAATTTAAATTTTACTTATAATTTATGTATAAATTATAGTATCTTATTTAAAATTAATATGAGATGTACTAGGGAGAATGTATGTGTGTTGGTAATGAGTAGTAGTAATAGGTTCTCATCTAAAATATTATTGAAGGGAGTGCGCACGAATACGGTGCGTTGGCGTTGTCCTTTTGGTGTAATTTTCTAGACTTAGTTAAGACTTGCTTGCTTGAGGTGGAGGAATAACCTGAACGTAGAACTTAAGCAGGACTTCAAAAAAGTTGGACGTAACCGTGAGTGGACTGAAGTGTACCATCGGTGTTATTCGTTCCGGAAACTTGAATATCTTAAAAATACGGACAGGTTCCGTTTTTTTTTCGTTTGTGCTTAACAAAGTTCCGTGTTATAGTATCATCACTGTACGCGTTTCCGTATTTAAGTGTATATATCCGTAAAATCGTCAGTGAATGTAAGGAAATCGTTTACATTATACGTGGTGACTTTGCTACAATAAGCACACTCTTTGAAGGTATGTTGGTTTGTATTACAATTTTCATGATCATAGAAATTAAAGTTACAATGGTTTGTCACACGTTTTCATCACACAAATCGGTTTTTATACAACTAAGGGTTTTTTTACGCGTGATTGGTTTCGTTTTTTTATTTCACGCCACTTTAAAACATTTGAAATCTCCCTTGGCTGCAATGTTACACACATCAGCAAAGAGGATCCACGATGAATCAAGAAAACACAGGTTCCTTCTTATTTTAACATTTAGTTTATAAATTGACAAGGAAGAAGAGAATTCAGGGGTTCTGATAGGCTACATCCACAAGACGCAAACAGATATAAGGAAATATAAAACGAAATTTAAATCCTTTTTTTTTTTTCACTTATACGGTGTTTGGATATGAGTCTGTATGTAATTATTAAGGGTGTATTACATATCTGCGGTGGTTATGTTTATGTACTATGTATAAAGTTAAACTAGGTTTATGTTTTAACAAACATAAACTTGTAAAGTAGATATCAAACAATTTTCATGAAGTACGTAATAAATTTAACATATCGCAAATGCTGTGCACATTTTTCAAAAAATCGTAAACAAAAGAATTAAAAAATATACTTATTGAGTGTTATGCCTNCGTAATAAATTTAACATATCGCAAATGCTGTGCACATTTTTCAAAAAATCGTAAACAAAAGAATTAAAAAATATACATATTGAGAGTTATGCCTATATAAAATATAATATATTTCAGCTTCCGGCATCAGTATTTATTTAATATCAATATCAGCTATCAATATTTTTTTGAAAAATTGAATTTAAAACCTGCTACATTGTAAATTTATGAGCAGCCTGTAAAACCTAAGCGAACACTAAAGGGAAGGAATTTCCAGAGATAGAGACTGTCAATATTTGGTCACCTATTTAGTGAATGTCTGTAACTACTCAAACCTTCCCTGCACTATACTACGCATAACGGCTACTATTATGTTTGAAAAAAAGGCACATTTACAAAAAGTGAGCTTATTAATGTACCAAAGTTTCAAATTCAACTGGCATATGTCAGTTATAAGGGTATAGCTTTTTACTATGTAGAAGGATACGCTGTGGAGGTGGACCAGTAGTTTTGGTTCGTAAGTTAGACACATTCTTTGTTGTTTGTGCTGAATGTCAAGCGACATCTTGCAGATCGCTGGGTGAATATAAGCTGCCGTGTTCACTGTCATTTTTAACTCCGGCCAGTGAAACAGATTCACAATAATATTTATATTGTTCTCCCAACTTCGCTTTTACGTGGCGTGCAGGGTTGTTCTGGGAAGACTGTAGGTATGAGTGGGATCTGAACCGTTGGTGGGTATAGATTTGGAAGCGCAATATGTGTAAAGAAAAGAAATTCTGCATTTTACGTCGTACGTGTATGCACAAAAAATATGTGAAACGATGAGCCGTCCTGCTTCTATTGAGCTCTGAACTAATTGGGAACTATGCACCCTACAATTGGATCATGCCGAAGGATAGACCCGAGCCATTTGTCGGACCGTCCTCCTCGTTACAAAAGGATGAGGTCTTTACAATACATCAGATGTCAAACATTCGCTAACACCGCGAACTTCAACCGCACACGCCAGGAAAACGGCGTCACTGGCCAGCAACATGTTGGAACGCCGCCGTTCGCCAATCAGCGCCTGGCAATCTACTCACCAGCTGCCAGCCCAGCGAATAGGCAACCTTTCGCAGCACGCAGTAGCCACTCAGATAAAAGATCCCTTCCCAGAGCCTCTCGCAGCCATTCAGAGAATGGACACACCCACATCAAAGGAACTGCAATGTCATTTCGTCTCTGTCTACTTACCTGTTCTGTGGCCGTAACGTGCACGACTACCAATTATGTTATGTCATGTTGATATGTCTTAAGGTGGGTGTACGTTTAAATACTGAAGAATTAAAACTTGTACTTATGACTCGTTAGGTACACGGAAAAAGAGTTTTGCAGTTTTTGATTGATCTAGCAACTGTTAAGTCTAGCCAATAAGATTCGTTTGATACCAAATCAACCGACGGAAGCCTGAAAAAATGCACAAGATAGAAGATTATGTTCATATGTTTAATTATTTGTGGCTACTGTCTGTGTAATCATTTTGAAAAACTCGTGGTATCTTATAGAATGGGATGCCGATGCCAAAATTGGGCATTTACGACAGTAAATCTGTAGAAGGTTAGATAAAGCGAATTAAATAACTTCTTCCAAGAAATATAACTTGATGTTGGATAGTTATTTAAATAAAGAGGTATCCTTTCGAATAAAATAATTAATCGTATACGATTTCACGATACGACATAACCTAAATCCAAGATGTAGGCCTAAATACGTTTTCCCGCCAGCAACAAATGTCACTAGGCTCCGATTGGCTACTTCGTTTTGACTTGTACTTAAGATATAAAATTTAATTATATCTTAAGTGAAGCCAAGAACGCACACGACCCGTAAAAACCCGCACACGGCACCCTTGATATTATTGATTCATATTCTAAGCACACGGTACACTGATTCTGTTAAGTCAATCGTAAACTCACCCTTACTGTCTCGTCGACGACGGGGTCATCAAAGACCGGAAACATTGGCTTCGAAAATCTGGAACGGGGAAAGAATAAGTCATGGCCTGTGTGAACGAACTCTGCCGGCGTTAGCATAATTTCGGGAAACACTGTAACACTAAAATCAGAATTGTTGTACTGGGAATAGAATCTGGGTCCCCCTGAGTCCAATGTGTTGACACGGCGCCACCTCGCTCGGTTGGGCTACACCGAGAACTGAAGGGGAGGTAAGATTCAAAATGGCCACCGTCAAAGTGGAATGTGGGAGGTGAGGCATAAAGTCCACGGCCGCCTTGCTGACTGTACTGGGAGCAGCAAATGTTTGCGAAGTGTCGATCCCCAGACCGTGCTAATGCCTCTCGAATGCAGGAGCGGCGTGGTAATTAGTCTCTGCGGGCTTAGTTTTTGGGTCGCTTCGGGAGACTGCGCCCTCGCGATGTAGGGTGGGGCGCTCGCTGTAGAGGGATAGACTGCGGGCTGGGATTACCTGCGGCTCGCGGATTACCGGTACACGCCAGGCCTCTGGCGAGCTCTCCAGCCGTTGGAGCGGCTGGAGCCGCGCAGAACAGGGGACGTACAGAGGTGGAGCCGCCCCAAGGCACTCCACACAAGTCGTCCAAATCGTACTTAGTTTAGATAATATACAAACCATTATTTGGAAAACAATTGTCAGAATGTTTTCTTTTCTAACTCTGCAACTGAAATATTGAGTGTTGTCAAGACAGATACACATGAAACGTACAAAGTTATTTAGATTATTTCTTAAAATATAATAAAATGAGAAAATATACCAGCATTTTCATGATAAAATACACCGTGTTTTATATCGTCACACAAAAAAGGGCAGTATAATTATCTGTAATACTTTTGTAGTATTACAAAAAAAATATCTGGGCCAGTAGTTTCCAAAATGTTTTTAATGATAAGCAAATGTTTACTGTGTATGTGCGTGATCAGTCGTCGAATAAATGCGCCACGCTATGAAAATGGTTTGCATGTAAAATTTTCCGGCGTTTTCGGTTGTTGCATGGAGAATTGATATACACACAAAAAAAAAAATATGTTAGTGGCTACAAAAACTGTTTGGTTAATGCTTTCTAAGGCGAAATTTTGTTGATAGAAAACAGATTGTGGTCCCGAATAACACGTAGAGTGACTACTACTAAAGCTATTTAGTACTCACTAACATATTTGTTTATTGAACAACTTGTAATGGCTGCCACGATATATTTAGTTTGCAGCAACAGCATTCATGTAATCCACAGTAAAATATTTTGCTGTGACTGTAAAACTACATCCGTTATATTCTGCACATGCGCTCTTGCATATTCTAAGTGGCCACTATCTGTCTGGCCACTACGCCATATTTGTCTGTGTTCGGTCCTTTGCATCAGGTTACAAACTAATTCATGAGATATATTTTTAAGTACTTATGAACGGATTACATCATTCCTTTATTACAATTAAGTAAATGTTACACTTAAATGATTCCAGAAAATTAACTATCCATGTGGTGAGGTGTGCAAGTCTTGTCGTGTGTGCAATTTATTAGATTTCTGTTATATACATGCTGAAGACAAGAGTCAAGCGTCAAACAAAGTAGCGTAATGGCAGCGCTCTGAGCTCGCAGTTGAGAAGTCCATTGTTCAAATCTCATTTATGACGACTTTAAATGTAGTGTTTAATTGTTGTTAGACCATGCCTACCTACAAATGTCCACAACCTGCAAAACACCTTTGTCAACAACACTAACCAGTATTGCTGCTATCATCTTAACGTTTTCACTGCATATAACTAACGCATTAATGCCTACATACACACTGAATTTAATGTTGACCACAAACGTCATTTTGTAGTTTGCATTAAATACTGGAACGACAAAAAAAATTATGCTGTCACCACAAAATATTTTGTCATATTGACAAAAGAATTTTGTGGTGACGAACAAAATGTTTTTGGTCAACACAGAACTGTTTTTTTAGGCAGGCATTGGTTGATAAAGGAAGTTCTTCTGTTTTTCTAGTTTCCTCTCGAATGACAGATGCCCGTTGCAGCTCCAAATCTAAGTACAAGCATTTGAAAAAATGAACTTTATCAGCCTGAAGGTGCCTTTACAGGGTACGTAAGTGGGTACAGGCGCAGGGCATTGTAGTATGAAAACAGAAAATATCTAAATATTGTACCTTAACAATGATTTATTACAGTGGACCAAAACTTGCAGGATGCACTTAGTATAGTGTTAGACCACCTGTAGCAAGGATACAGGTGGCGATACGGTCAGACATGGAGCCATAAAGACGTTGGATGTTCACGTGAGGAAGATCCTGCCACAACTGGCGCAACAATGCTCGGAATCCACAGTAGTTGCCGATAGCCGAAGTTGCCGTCCATTCTGGTCCCATTCAGTCCACACGAGTGGGGTGTGGGAATCTTAGGAAATGGCACCCTACACCATAACATCTCTCGTTGGGGTGGTGTGCCGCTCTACAATGAAGCACTGATCACTCCGCTGGCCACGACGTCTCCAGGCTCGAATTTGGAGGTTGTCTTTATCCAGAAAGAACCCTGATTTGTTGCTGAACACCATTCGTCGCCACTCTGCAAGCTGCTGTGTTGCTCGTCCCCGGCGGGTCCCACGTGCTCGGCGATACTCAGGTCATAATGGTAGACATCGTAAGGGATGCCGCGACGACATATCCCGCCCTGATAGCAGCCTGGATATGGTACTGGTGGACACAGGCTTATCCCCAGCTGCCGTGACATGTCCCGGCATGATGCGCAGCGACGCCTGTTGAATGTTTACAGCTTGTAGCACGATGGAACAATCCTCCCTGATGGTGGTCCGCCAGAGTTGACCCAAGCCTTCTCGACGGGTGTGTGTACCCTCTTGTTCCCACTGCGTCCAGCACCGACTCATAGGCCCAGCTTAGTTTTAAAAACAGAATATGTTAAGTAGACACATCTTGAGATTACATTTGAGACTCGTGAAGAAGTGATCCTCAGCTGAGTAAGTTTTCACTATTTAGTGTCTTGAGACTAGTTTTTACGATTCAATAGTCGACTCTTCATACTACTTCTAGTCTCAGAGACACAAAAATCTCATTTCACGTAATTGATGTTTACAGGTTACTTGAGACTCGAATTTGTGCACTGTTTTAGGTTACATTTGATATATTTGGTTGTGGTTGAATGCGAAAATGCGTTCGTACATACGTACATACGTTTTTTGAAATCAATACACCAACAATAATTACAACGAAATACACATTAACCGACTGATATTTCAAGCACATTTGCGGCACATTTATTTCAAAATTGTCACACTGCCTAGTAGTAATAAATAATATATTTTTGTTTGGAAGCATAGTTCATGACTAAACTATTTCTAATGCTGTAAATCCAAAGTAAAGGATAATAATTTTGGTTTAATACTGTTTTATGTTTCCAAAATATTCTAGCTAATATCGCTACCTAGTGGTAAATTTTTAAACTACGTTTATTTTACAAACAAAATGCATAACTCAAATAGATAAATTCGAACTCTGGAGACTATTACATAATTGTAGGGTGATATTACACCATAATTTTTGTTATAAAACACGCAAAAATGTATAACACGAAATATAAACGAAATTTGTTCTTTCAATGACGAAATTGTGAATAATGAGTCTGTTTTTAGCTTTTCATTGCGGAATGTCGGCATATATGTGGACTTCACATTACATTTATATTATGCATTTGTGTTGTTCAGGTAGAATTGTTACTAGTAGAATTATAGAGTATGTTTTGGCGCAATGGGACCTAGGACCAGAGATCAGAACTGTTTAGGGTCTGTCATTTTGGTCCCCCGGCGGCCATTTTTCACTAAAAATTTCCTTTATTTTCCCCTCTAAATCGACTACAATTCCCTAAAAATTACCCTTTTCCCTCAAAATATTCCTTTTATACTTGAAAAATTTCCAGTTTTTCCCTCAAAAAGCATCGATCCTCCCAACTGCAAAAAAGATCCCCCGAAAGGTAATTTTCGATCCATCGTACAGATTTGGAGGGTTCGTTTTTGAAGGTAGATCAGTGGCGTTCATATTGGTTTTATAGGCATAGGGTATGCCAAATTGATTCAAACGGTTAAGGATCCGAAGTTATACCTAACCATCAGCCATCTTGGTTATGTCAGCCATATTGTATCCATGTGATCTTTACCTTGACCCCAGTGACCTTTGACTTTAAACACAAAAATTCCCAAAAATTCCTAAAAAGTTTTAGAAAATCCCAAAAAATATTTAAAAAAATTATTAAAAAATATATTTTTAAAAATTATAAAATTAAAATTTGATATGTTTGAGCATACTGGGGACGAGTAACTGGAACTGACCAGCACTAATATTATAAAGTCAACCAACCTCCATGTCAGACGCAAGTGACCTTGACCAGACCCATGACATTGACCCTATAACCATGACCTTGGTTGAACTTGAAAACAAGAACTCTAGAAAAACTGTAATAATTAAATAAATTCATAAAAGTCAGCGAGCATATTACGTTAATGACTACTACCACCATATTTGATTCCATGTTACCTTGACCTCACGTATGCAGACCAACGATTGCGAAAGAATCCTCATTATCTTAGAGCTTCTGATTACGAATTACAAAAAAACTTAATAACGTGATGGCTACTAAATGGTTAAACTTTTGGTTCGGATTTTGTGAATAAATAACTGGTTCAGACATGGTTGCTATTGAAATTTGGCTGAGATGGTTTCTCTGCCTCTTAGTAGGTGTTACTGCCGTTAAAATACAGGAAAATGAGTATTTTTGCGGTGCTTATTTTTACGGTTTATTTCTATATATTTAAAAATATTATTCCAAGAACGGAAACTTTGAGTGAAAACTTGTATACCATAAATACGGTGATGGGGTCCATTCGTACTGTACTGTGAAATATTTTTGGTTGGACTGGTGTACAATTTTAAATGTTTTTATACGGAAAGCGAAGATATATTCACAGAAGTAAGAAATAAATCAATACGCCAATAAAAGACAACATCCTGAAAATTAGTCAGTAACCCAGTAATTGTATTACTGACCTCATAGACAATATATAAAAAAAAAACCTCTGCTGCTCTTGGGAAATGATAACATACGTTTTAAATGGAAATAATTGTATTACCTGAATTACGTAATTGTTATTCACTTCATTTTTTTAATTGACATTTTTAGATTCTCATAACGCACAAAATCACGTGCCAATATGTTGAGAATTTGCCATTTTGCTCAGACGTTTACACACTTTATCCGCTGTTCTTTTGCTCACTGTCTACAGCCAGAGCGGAAAGTAGTTTATGTCTTCATTGAGCTTCACATGATTCAACTACCAGCCACTTTTTCAAAGTGAAATTATACGTAAATGTAACCATTCTTACAATCCAGGACAACCTGATTTTTTCCAGCCGTTTGAAAAAACTCATATTTTCTATTGACTACAAATCTGAACACGTAGAAAAAAATCCTACACAGCTAGAAAAATATAATTTATTTTTTATTTTTCAATATTTGTATACTTTCACTTTTATGCCGGAAGGCTAATCGAAGATTGGCTTATTATTAATATATAAAAACATACATACATTTATGGTTCACTCGAGATGCGAACCCGGGACACCGCATTGCATAGGTGGCTATTAGCGACCTTGTACATTCATTATGCCAAACATTTTTAAAATTATTGTGATTTACATAATCTAGGCGAGGCCCATTAGAAACGAATTTAATCATTACATTAATTTTATGTTATAAAATGGTTAAATTAACTACAACGATGTGTTTTCCTTGGTATAATTTCAATGCTATGACTAGAACACGAGCAAACGCTGCAGTTATTTAGTGATATCAACCCGACGCCATTCATAACGTTATAACATTTCGTATCGGAGTGAGTGAGGAACTTCTTAAAATATTAAATACATAATTGTATTCCTCCCACAGAGGAGAGAACAAGAATGAATCCAATAATCTGTGATGATTGCAAACTTCCTGGAAGACGTGCTTGAGTGGCTGGCGGAACGAATAGAAACACTTTTAAACAGGCAGCCAACTGTTGAAAGGTTATTTGTCTGCCTCGCCGAGCGCCCCCGCTCCTTCTGTCTCTCCGTCTCTTTTTCCCTTCTTTCTTCTCTGCGGTGTTATTTTTCAGCGCCTCGTCTCCGCGGGGAGTTAATCCTAGCAATTGTTTCCCGGTGTTAATTGCTGTCATAAAATTAGAAAGTAAACTGCAGACACTTGACAATCTCCCCCCACCTCCTTTGCTCTCTCCCTCCCTCCCTCACCCCACCACACCGCACCAGAAAGTCTCTTTTCGTCCTCTCTTTGTTACTTCTTCCGTCACTGTATAACATTCCCGCGAGAAATTTTTTTTGGGCGCAACACCGGAACAAAGGCTGAAATTCAACTCACTGAGGCAGCGACTCATCAGAAAAGCAAAGATTACCCATTTAACGCCAATGTGAGTGCTTCACATAGAAAATTATATTCTACTTATAGAATATTTCTTAAAAGTGATTTGGTGACAAACAAAGTATAAAACCCTTGCAAGTCGGTAACGTTTTTAATATTAAATTGCAGTTTATTTGCAAATATCTGGAGTACTTTGAGAAACCATGCATCTCGTGAAGTTAGACCTCAAGTAACAGACTCAAGTCTGAAGTTAGACGAAAGCAATCTGTGTGTCTTACAAAGTATATATTTTGGTAATATTATTATTCTTGCTTTAAAGTATCTCCATTAAATTAAATCTTGACCAGATAAATAGTAACACGTTTATAAGAACGCTTTACCATTTGTTTCATCCAGTAGCAAAATGCATTGTTATGAATAAGCCTCTTCTATAACCGACACATTTTTGGCAAAATATTTTAATCGATAAAATATGGCTAAAAAAAGCAATAAACCAGGGCAAATGAAAAAATAAGGAATAAAAATTGTGTGATATGCATGCTAAATATACATGTAAGAAACTGTTGCTCTATCCGCCACGAAATTTCAGCTAACGAAGGCAGCTGGTACATTGTCCTGAAGTCACAGCTACGTTTTGGAAGACCTCTTCCATCCAGCCTACTTATTCTACGGTCTGGATGGAAGAGGTCTTCCAAAACAGTATCCCGTAGCTGTAACTTCAGGGCAATGTACCAGCTGCCTTTGTTAGCTGGAGTTTCGTGGCGGATAGGGTAAGAGTCTCTCTTACATGTGTATTTAGCCTGCATATCACACTATTTTCATTTGTCCGGGATTTCTGCGTGTTTTTTCCCTATGTTTACCGATAAAAATATTTTCCTTGATACGTGTCGGTTATAGAAGAGGCTTGTTTGAAACAATGAATTTTGCTACTGGATGAAACTTTTTTTTAAGCAAAACTAAACTGTCTGCAGATAAATTATAAGTGTTTCGCATTTGTTTAATTTAACGTTACGTTGCCAGATTAATCTCATAAATGAAAAAAATAAAAGAAGCAAAGGTTTACAGAAAATGTGAAAATTTTTGCTAAAACCTTTCGCAGGAATAATCTTGTAATTCCTATTTAAAAATAACGAATAATTTGGTCACCTGTCATGCCAACGCTCTAAAAAACATACTAATTCGGAAAGTGGAATCTAAGTCCTGGATAGTAGTGCACCCTAATAAGAATAGAAAGGAAAATGTTGTGAGTTCGCTGCCGAATACGTAGTTTATTATTTCACGAAAACTGAAATATTTTCCGGTGTTCTTGAAAATTTCACAGATTTATGCAAATACGTACCGTGCTGCCAATAAATTAGTAGCCTACGTAAAAATATAGATAATATTATCAATTAAAACAATTCTAAATATTACATTTAAAAAAAAATTTTTAGTTTCCACGACAGTGGGTGTATGTGAAATTACGAGAACATAAGCTGTAACGCAAAAAAAAAAACCGTAAGGAATCGTAATAAATACAACCCCCAGTAGCAAAATTTGGTTGGGCCAATGTTGGCCCAATGTTTGAGTCTACCGTTGGGTCAACGTTGGCAAACTACGATGGCCCAATGCCAAAATATCTCTCGGGATTACGTTGGCCCAACATGACTTTTATGTTGGTTGCCAACTGAAATTTAATGTTGGTACAACGTAATGTTATGGTTATGTGCACCCTTTTTAGAGTAGTGTTTTTTTTATTTCAGAAATGCCTTTATACAGTAATTTTTCAACATGTTACAAACAGGTTTCAACGTTGGTAATGTCTTAGCAATATGTGTTATTGCATACATAATGCCAACCAATAAACTGCATTGTGCCGACGTTGGCTACCAGTGTTTTAAATAAACTTAATCCATTAACAACAGAGAAAAATATATAGTCTGATAACCTTACTGATTTTCATCAAATATCCATTTTTGAAAATTACCGTGGTGAATGAAGGATTCGATCTCGCGCCCTGATTATTTTAAGCCCAATGATCTAGCCACGAGACTACAGTAATTTGTCACCAAAGGCGAAGAAATAAGTACATGTAACATTTCAGATTAATATATTGTGTTATTTTCTTGTGTATTTACTGTTGGTCAAATCTTACTATTTTGAAACTGAATTTAAAATTTGCCAGTTACAATAATAAATTAAACAACTAATAACCAATACACAACCAAAAAAAGACAATTTATTTGTTAATAATCTCCATGCTTAAGGACTTAAACACATTAAGAGAATAAAATTAATTATATATGTTTTATTTAGAAAAAATTAATAATTTTCTATGATGGAATAATATTTACAATGTAATGTTGTCCCAACCTTAGAAAATAATCAATCACTAAGGGTTTTGTTCACAACATTGTTTCGACACATGTAGAACAAAACACATAGTTTGGTAATTATTTTTATGCTGTGATAATTAATATGTTTTGCCATTTCAAACGGTTATTTTCCAATAGTGAATTTAAGCTTGTTTTACAATGTTGGTCAAACTAAGGTATGAAGTACATACCTAAAACCGACTGTATTTTTCCCGACAAGTAACCAACACATAACCACTGAAGTAAATTTTAAAAAATACACAATTTGTGTCTTATAAACGTTGCTTTAAACAATCTTACGAAATTATTGTGTTATTTCATTTTAAATATGACAAATTCCTTTGTTAACATAATGTTGGTTACACAACGTCGGCCCAATAAGAGTTTACATACCAAATGCCAACCGCATATTTTACAGCAAGTAACCAACACTTTACCAACAATGTCAATTTTAAATAAGACATTGTTTGTGTGCTAAATACGTCGCTTTCAAACCACCATACAAAATTATAGTGTTATTTCAACCGAAATATAGCAATTACCTTTGCTGGCATAAGTGTTGGCTATACAATGTTGGCACAACAAATGTTTACGTACAAAATGCCAACAATATATTATCCAAAATGTAACCAACACATCACCAACGAAGTCGATTTTAAATAAAACATGGGTTGTGTCTTAAAAAAACATAGCCTATAAACAAAAATAAAAAATTTAATTTAATTTAATTAGAAATATGATAATTACCATTGTTAGCATAATGTCCGTTACATAAAGTTGGCCAATCTTAACAATTAGTACAAATTACCAACCATTGTGATCCCAACATATACACGACATATAACCTACCGATCATATTTTAAAGAGTATCTTAGGTCATGACATACCGTCATATTATATAAAATACAAGAAAGTGGCATTGTTTTATTCAAAAAGGTTGTTGCATAATTTTACATAAATTGTTGGTTACCCAACATCGGCCCAACAGAAAAATACACAATTATTACCAACAGTACGTTTACCAACTTGTTACCAACCCAAAAACAACCATTTATAATTACACTTGTAATACGTTATTGGATTTTATAATTTTGTAACATCATTATATGGATGGTGCTGAATAATTTCGTAACATTTTCGTGGTAGCAAATTTTTGTTGGCGTTTTCTGTTGGGCCAACTTTGAATTAATGTATGTCCTCCAAACCCAACAAATAGTCAACCTTACCAACAAAAGTGCCAATGTTGGGCCAACGTAGGTTGCTGTTGGGGACGTGGCTTTAATTAGACACAAATAAATTTAAAAAATTTACCAACATATTTTCTGAAAATGCCCACCCCCCTCCACGCAATTAAATCTGCCCCTGAAACTGGGATGTGTGACCAATGGCACTTTTTATTCAGTTCAACGATCTGAATCCTGTAAATGCATGGGTGCGACTGATTAAGTTAGTGAATTTACCACTCCCCATTTAGTCTATCTGGATGTAAATGGCACACGTGTAAATATTTATTTTCAAAAATTCCGTTAAGTTTTTTTCCATCTTTGCAACTGAGTCTTTTTTCTCCAGTTCGTGTCTAATTAACCGTTAAGGAATTTGAAGGTTAACTTGATTGTATATGTGTTTGACGGACAATTTTCCGGCGAATTAAAAAGACAATATGTTGTCTCTTGTGGCCATGTTAGCTTCCACAATAATATTAAATTGGTTTGCCAGTGATCCGTGGAAATTAACTACGATTTCCGCTAATTTATGGTTTACTGTAGTTGTACTTGCTTGAAACAGAAAATTAAAAACATATCGTTTTCATTGTATAATTTGGTTTGAGTAGCAGTAGTACTCTGAAGTATCCATTTGACTACTGTTAAGCGAGCGTGACTCGTACGACAGTTGGCAGCTCGGATTGGCAGCGCCTAGCTGCACTCGGAACACATTTCCCACGTCGAGTTTTCTACAGTCATCTTCCTCTGTATTTCTCATGGACGTGTTTTTACAAAAAAAACTAAATAAAGTATTTATACCCACAAGTTCACACAGTGATGTTCGAATATAAGTGTTTAATTTCTCTAAACAAAGATTGCACATCTGCGCTGTCAAAAATATTTATTAAACACTCGTACATAAAAACGTAAGTCACCACTCTTGAGACTTTCACCCATTCCGATAACTACTACACAATGAACGACCACAATGGCCTTGAAAAATACAGTATTTATTTTCAACAAATCTTCCCGAGTATCACTGCAGATCTAACATGAAACAAATGCATCGCTATCTGGAATTAAATTTGATTATTATTTGAATGAAAAGTAAAACACTTAACGATTGGTAATGTTATACCTACTTGAAAGATTTGAATAAAATTTTAACCGCTCTTAAAATGCTACTTTATTTTTTGTACCATACGGTTATAGGCATATTTGAGCAAATAGTATCCTGTGGCACTTGTAAAATTTTTTTCAGTTACACATATAATGAGCATAGCCGGCTGACAGCTTTGCGATTGATGTCAATAAAGTATTCACCAGTACCTTCTTATTTCCTAATTTGACAGTGTTGCATTATTCGTGATTGTCGACTATTCCCGAAATATTTTTAACTTTAATACTATGCTGCATCCATCGTATGTTATCAGTATATACAGAAAAATGGTATTTTAAAATTTTTTGTAAAGTTAAAAAGAATATTATTTGATGCAACTTCATAAATGTTACTGTCAGATGTAAACATGAAACATGAACTACTCTTTAATTAGCATTAATAAAAAGTATGGTTTTATCTCAAATATTAGTGTCTGTTACAAAGACGTCATTAAATGACGTACGACGTGAAGTCTACCTCCAAATTGGTTCATCCTGCACAACGCTCTGTTAATTCAAAGTGGGTGAAAGTCTACACATACTCCGGCCTAAGAGAATTTACATTTCTGATGATCAGCACAGTCTACAGATCCCACGCAAACGTATGCAAAATGGCGTAACTCATTCGATGTGAATATCAACGCAGTTAATAACAAGCTGAAGTGAATGGTTGGTAACACCAGAAATGTGGGGTTTCCGGAAAGTTTTGGATGGAAAACGTTTCCTGGAAATTTTCCAGAAAATGTTTCTAACACAAAAAGGATTGAGGATTTGGTGGAACATATGCAGACCTTACAAAAATTTCATAAACAATTCTGAAGTTCTATATTCTATCTGTCATGTATATTTTTCAACTAAGTAAATCACAAATCAATCAAGATTTATGAAATTTAAGTAAACACACAAAACATAAAAAATAAAGTGTGAACGGTAGGCTTTAAATAATAATGTTATTATTCCTGAAAGGCAATATGTTTGAAAAGTCACTAAATACAGAGTCAAAAATGTTTCCTAGAATAACCCCTTTATAATTCCTGGTAGGTTACACTATACAATTAGATGAATAGTTTTTAGCAACTGAAATGACATTATACAACACTGTACATTGCAATTGTGCACATAATTTAGTTAGTCTTCACTGCGTCGCTGTCGCTGTTGGTTGTGTTCATGTCCATAGAACTGCTGCTGCTCGTACCACAAGATTCTGGTTTACTTGGATTTGATGGATTCTCTTGTAGTGATTACAAAAAGAGATTCTGAGAAACAGAAACTAGCTTGGCAGTGCGTTCGCTTGTTAACCTATTCCTCTTTTTGGTTTTAATTGTTCTGAATTCCTTCCAGTTGCGTTCACATGAAGCAGTTGTTGGTGGAATACAAAGAACCTTTGTAGTCACTTTAGATAACTGTCGAGTAGTGCAATATTCCTTCCACCATGTAAGTGGAGAGATATTCTCTTCTGCCCGCCAAATGATGTCTCGATTCCACATTGTATGTTTGGCGCGGAATTCTGCCAAGTCTGGCATCACACATATTTCATCAATGTTTGGGATGTTTTTTGCAACGTTCATGATTGTATCAAGTGCAGTAAGATATTCATCTTCTGACAAATGTTGCCCACAATATTTAGGATCCAAATGATGTGCTGCTAAGTGAATTGTATGAGAGAAAAACTCAAATCTATGGTTCAAAGCTAGTTTTAACCTTTTCGTCTTATTTTTTTTGGTGAGAGGTAAAGGAGGTACCATATCTCTATTAAGTTTTTTTTTTATTCGTATTAACATCTGAAAGAGTATGTGTGTTTCTTCAAGTTTTTTTTATTGCTGCTGATATTGGTAATAATAGGTCGTCTACTGATTGAACTTGCATCCAGAATACATCATTGTCAAGAATCTAGTCACGAATGTTTGTAGGAATAATATGTGATTCTGTCACAGTGTCATCTATAGATGCACATTGCAGACTTTGTTTTAATCGCAGCAAATTATCTAAGCACTTAGTAACTGAACACCATCTAGTTTCCCCTGGCAAAAAAAAGTGAACTCTCCTTTCCTTGCTTCTCTTTCTGTATTCTCTTAAATGACTGATTAGCAACATGAAGATTGAGGAATACTTTAACAATTGCCTTGCAGTTTGACAATATTGTCTGAATTGTATTTAAATTGATAATGCATTTTGCAGGATATTTAGCCCATGCACAAGAAAGCCAAATATTACTAAGTGAGGATACTTTCCCTTTCAAAGCTGCCAGGCAGGTTTCATGTTGCTTGCATTGTCGGTTACAAGAGCTTGTACTTTAGAGGTGCCACAGCTCTTCAATTTCTATACTTAGTAGTTTGGCTAGGTATTCTCCTGTATAACGAATAGATTTTGTAGAAATTTCTTCAGGAATATGGGTTTGCGATACAACTTTATATCAATTCTAAATACCGATTACGATACAATTTTCAATTCTCAATTCCAAAAATTGCAATTCCTTTTATTAGTTTTAGTATAAGGCCCTCCCAAATATAGTATAAAGAACTCACCAAAACTGCATTTGTGGTCTTATTAACACTACTACTAGTTTATGGATGCATAATCATTGGGAACATACACTGGAGAGCCAGAAAAAAATTAGTATAGGCGTGCGTATGCAAACAACAGAGGTATGGAACCAATCAGAGTAACGCGATGCGGTCCCAGCGCCTATATAAGACAATAAGCGTCTGGTAAAGTTGCTAGATCGGTTACTGCGGCTACAATGGCAGGTTATCAAGATTTAAGTGAGTTTGAACGTGGTGTTATAGTCGGTGCACGAGAGATGGGACATAGCATCTCCGAGGTAGCGATAAAATATGGATTTTCGCGCACGACCATTTCTCGAGTGTACTGTGAATATCGGTAATCCGGTAAAACATCAAATCTTTGACATCGCCGTGGCCAGAAAAAGATCGTGATCGAACGGGACAAATGACGACTGACGAGAATCATTAAACGTGACAGACGTGCAACCCTTTCTCAAATTGGCGCAGATTTCAATGCTGGGGCATCAACAAGTGCTAGCGTGCGAACTATTCAACGGACCATCATTGATATGGGCTTTCGGAGCCGAAGGTCCACTCGTGTACGGTTGTTGACTGCACGACACAAAGATTTACGCCTCGCCTGGGCCCACCAACACCACCATTGGACTGTTGATGACTGGAAACACGTTGCCTGGTCTGACGAGTCTCGTTTCCAACTGTATCAGTGGATGGACGTGTACGGGTATGGAGACATCCTCATGAATCCATGGACCCTACTTGTCAACATGGGACTGTTCAAGCTGGTGGAGGTTCTGTCATGGTATGGGGCGTGTGCAGTTGGCGTGAAATGGGACCCCTGACACGTCTAGATACGACTCTGACAAGTGACAGATACGTAACCATCCTGTCCGATCATCTGCACCCATTCATGTCCATTGTGCATTCCGAAGGACGTGGACAATTCCAGCAGGACAATGCGACACCCCACACGTCGAGAGTTACTACCGAGTGGCTCCAGGAACTCTCTTCTGACTTTAGACACTTCCATTGGCCACCTAAATCACCAGTCATGAACATTATTGAGCATATATGGGATGCCTTGCAACGTGCTGTTCAGAAGAGATCTCCACCGCCTCGCACTCCTATGGATTTGTGGACTGCCCTACAGGATTCATGGTGTTAATTGCCTCCTGCATACCTTCAGACATTAGTCGAGTCCATGCCACGTCGTCTTGCGGCACTTCTGCGTGATCGCGGGGGCCCTTCACGATATCAGGCAGGTACGTCAGTTTTTTAAGATCTTCAGTGTATTAGTATTATTCAAATAAAAAATGTTAAAAAGGGGCATAATAAGCGCCTTGCGGAATAAATAATTATTTCAAAATTAACTATTTAACTTATTTTATGTAGAACCACAAATAATGCAGAACATGTATACATCTGATGGTTAAGA